>NHTK01001284.1:6000-23710 GCA_002938355.1 Panaeolus cyanescens | reverse complement strand
CCCAAAGACTTGTCGTTGCCCAGCGCCTCAATGAACTAGAAAGCCGCAGCAAGTCAATAAATCTATTTGCGGACTACATGGCCTCGTTCAGTCACTCACGCTGCTCTTTCCAGAGCCAGTAGGTCCCACAAGTCTATTACATTAAAATCAAAAGAAGCAACGAGAACACACATCACTATACGCACAGAATTACGAATGGCCTATATTCTTCGTCACTCCAGTCGCTCCTCGGTTTTACGGCAACAGTTCCAGTCGTAATGATCCTGCGCTGGGTTTCTTCTGACATAGCTGCTTAGATAGATGAGAGTGGCAAGAACAGTCCTTGAATCCGTGTAATGATGAAGCAAAGAGGGAAGTGGAAGCTGAAGGCGATGGGAGGATGAGAAGAACAGTATCAAGACGGGCGAGCTGAGGTGTTGCATACATGAGCCTGATCACGGGATACCATTCTCATGTCAATGAAGTCGGGTTTCCGCTCCCGATGTCCCAAACATCCCAGAGGACATCAATTCTAATTATAGCAAGCTGGACCCGTTACCTGAACTTGAACGTGAGTTCGTAACTTGAAGTCTGGCGGCTGTTCACCCAGCCACTCCAACACTCACCAGCGTCGCAAGCGCAGCTTTCACCACAGTGCTCTTCTTGCCTAGCATACTCCAATTCATTCAAAATTATTGACAATTACAAAAATGTATTGTTCATTATCAAAAGTACATAGGCGACACGAGTGATAAACGACTCAGACGAACCCTTAATCGATTTATATACCTCAGCACCCTCCGCACCTCCCATTCGCCATGACACTTAGGGATTGTTCTTGTACTATTTACTTTGATGTCGAGTCCTTCTGATGGCAGATACAGGTCCTTGAACAGGATAGTGAGAAGAGGGCGCAGGACTTGTAGATGTTGCGTTGGAATAGAGAGGTCGGTCGATGGGATGAAGTTGAAGGTAGGGGTAGAGAAGGCATTGTATGAGGGAAATGGTGGCCGCAGCACCTTTGACACCTGAATCTGATGATAAGGCAGTGAAGTTGGACCAAGCAGAGGTGGTGGTGGAGTGGCAATCAGAAGATCGGGAAGTGATGGCGAGGGTGGTGTCAGAGGCAGTTACTAGTAAGCGACTTGAAGCCGGACCACGTAGACTTGAATGGCATGAGGCGGACGTGACGCTGCAGCACATGCACACACAGACGTCAGTTGAACGTTTGGGATGCGCCTCGTAGCACCACCTCCAAAACCCTTTTACACCAGTAAATCCTTGCCCGCACCACCTCCAACACGAGAGTCATTGCTGCGCCTGACACCATATATATATAGCCACAACCATCGCAAACATGGTGCTTATCGTTGTCAGACGACCCTCAGATCGTTGTGGTTGGAGCAGAGACGACGAGGTTGTATCGATGGCGTTGATCATGGATTTGTTGAGAGGTTAGACATTTTGAGGAAAGCGGAAGGGGAGCAAGTTTGGCAGACGGATAATTTTGGAGGATTCCTGTTCGCAAAAATAAATACTTAGTGAGGTTGCAATTGAAGAAAATGCGATGCCGACCTATATGATACATGTACATCGCCTGCCACGTCACTCAGCGCCTTGTAAGACTGAGGAAGGGAGCTTGGGCCTTGGATGAGGTACGAGTCGGACGGAGATCAGATGGATGTATGCACGCGCCAAAGCACAAAATCGGGATTCTCTGCAGAGCCATGCAAGAGAGTCACCACCACCACCCAACTCTCGCACCCGTACTATCATCAACTGTAACGCGTCACCACCATCCAACCAATTCAAATTTGAGCTCCCACATCGACCCATGAACCTAAAGACCTGCTCATCCATTCCACTCTATCACTCATTCCAACGAAATCCTTTCCCTTGTCTCTGAATCCTCGTCATCGATCAGATGGGTTTCTGTACGTGCAGCAACTATAGTACCGCTGTCAGCAGAGTCTGTAGCCAAGGCATTGCCACCAGCGGGCCAATAGCGTGGCACGTAAATGTGATGCTTGGAGTGGGATTTGGAACCATTGGAGAACAAAAGCGGAAGAGAAGGTGGGTGGGTGAGGGAGAAACTTGAGAGTGGTTGATGTGGGCCTATGAAAACTTTATCACGCCGTAAGTTGAACAGCGGACGTCGTCGACGAAGATTGGGTTGAGACGTGCACTTGTAAAGAGTTTGCAGTCGGTTGAAGCCCAGAAAGTTGTGCTGTGGGTTTTGGGTCGGGGGTGGATGTGAATGCGACAAGGGTGTGGTCATGGACAGTGAATAGGAGGGTGGTTGTGAACAAAATGGAACTACGGGGGTAAGCTTCCGTAGTTCACATAGATCTGAGTAGTACTGTCAATTACTGTCACTCATAAATGAGATACGACGACGATGCATACCGTGATAGGTGCCACGTCATATGGTACATTGCGCATTGGACGAGGAAAATCTTCTGCGCCTGGAGTTCATCGTTGGCATTGAGACATTTGAGGACGTTGCAGGATGGGAAGGACCAAATCTATCATTTTCATTTCCGGCGTTTCGTGTCCCAACTGCATTTCGTTGGGGAAGTAAAGATAGCGAGAGACCTCTCGGGTATGGACCTGCCAAGGTGCGAAATTTAACAGAGCGCAATCCAACAACGTGTCTTGGAACAAAGCGGTAAGCGAGTGGAGGTTGGAGGCTGAGGATGTAAATGCATAGGGTAGATGTGGACGCGAACAAGATAAGAACTGGTGGTGAGGCTGGTAAATGGAGAACGGAGGACCATTCAGCCTGGCTTTTGGAAAGGTCATTGATGAATCATCTTGAAGTGAGGGTTGTGCGTACCTTGAGTATTGAAAATCCACATAAACCCCATAAGTGATAAACCCCACTACTGTCTGAAAAAACCGGGATTGCGTTGGATCAGGTTCAGTGCCCTACTGAGGACGTCCCTCGGGAAGTGGTCAATTTTCTTTGGTTGAAGAGACGAGGATGGATGCATTGATTTTGGGAGGCAGCTTGATCATGGCAGGGGTTGAAAGCAGAAGTCAAGCGGCGCATGCAGACATGGATCCAGCTAGTTGAATTAACATCGTTCTTTGGAATTCGCCATCCTCAAGTGGCCAAGCTCGTTGGCCAAAGTGTCTGGAGGGTTGAGACGAGGGGTGACTGGCAGGTGTGATGATTTGGCCAATGGTAAGCGTGCTGATCGACACAAGGGGGCGCGGAGAGGGAGAATTGGCTAGAGAAGAGTTGTTCGACGCTAAATGTATCCCAAGAGTCCCAGACCCAAACAGCCGCTAGAGAGTCACTGCAAGGAATGTTCGTGACTTGGAGATACGGTGCGTCAAGATGGCGAGAGAGAGTGATCAAAGGGATGATATTCATGGAAAATATAACATCCTGTGGAACCTTTGCAGAACCCAGGCCAAACGCGTTTAAAGCAGGAGTACGTCTATTTTCAACCTGTGCGAAAGAGAGAGGTGTAAATGCGCGATTTGAAGAATAAAATCGTAGAGTCTTCCATAAAAAAGCCGTTATGGTCCCAATATTGACGATATCATCATCAGAAACGAGATAATGTAGAGATGAGAAGAGGTTAGAGAGGAACGTGGAACGTGGAACGTAGAAAGGGTTGAGCTGAGCCAATGTTCCGACAATGTTCCGACCCTGCGTTGGATCACGTTTTGTGAGGCGTGGCAAAATAAGCCCCTGTCTTTTTCTCTCAACTGCTTTCAAAGTGACTTAACAGGACTTAACCTGGTGTTAGATATGCGTTCCAGATTTGGTGGTTGGGTCCTTGCTATAGACATTCCTACGCGTTTTTACCCTACCTAAAGCACCGTCCCTCTGTGCAATTGGACGGTCTCTCCCTGCGAGAGTGTCAGATGAAGGGAATTGATAAATAAACGCAGTGAAGACAACCAAAGATGAAAAACCGCTTCCATCTTCCCCTCACCTACCAGGACTGATCTTATTCACAACCCTTTGACGATGCTAATGCACTTGTGCGACGACCCATGGGCCATGGGCACAGATTACCGTGATAGAACGAGGTATTCGTCTTTTATAGATGATGCGCCGGCTTTGCGTAAAGATTGACATGAAAGTGGCACGATTGGATGTGGGTGTGGAAGCGAATGAGACGGTGTGTTTCCGAACTTGAATGTGAGTAGAAGTAGAGCGGGTGTAGTTCTTGAAGGACGTGGTTAATATCCTTACTTCGACCTTGAAAGGATATTCGATAGGCAGCTGTGAATGGACTTAGAAAGGCGGTGGTCATAGTGTATAGCGAGGAATGCTGGTGAGATGATACGTGGTTAGTAGCGATATGAAAACGTCAGTGTAACAAACATTGGAGACATCGACATCCCTGAACTTCGAACACAATGATCCTCCACGTCGCATCTGTCTCTTTTGCTTTCCAGCTGCCCTTTATTAATCTTCCTTGGTCTGACCATCTCCCTTTTTCATCATTTGGCCCTCACCGTGATATAAAACAATCGAGGAGGATGTAGGGGCTTGAACAAAGACGCACAGCTTCGAGCTTTTTTGTAGATTTGAGTTCGGCGTTGGGTAAAGAGAGACGTCATACAGATTTAAATGTGAAATAATGGTAGGCGGTGGTGATAAAACTCGACATAGAGTGTTGCGCGGATGAGTGTCAGGGCAAAACATCGAAAAGCATGCTGGTCAGAATTCTTTCACATCTTTGCTTTCCCGCGCCAAGCCTCGAGGCCTTGCTCGCCTGAACGTGGACATCCTCTAAATTTAGAGAAGCGAAATAAACAGGCGCCCTAACAAACGCCCAAACCAGTATTCCTAGGGTATAAAATATCTCATACAACAAGAATCAGAGAGACATTTTTGGGCTTTAACTTCGGCCTTCTCGGCCATTGCTCGAAAGTGCAGAGCCGAGGCCCACCTTAAGCGCATTTATTGACGAGGTTGAAGTAGGCAGGTTTGAATTGTAACTCACTCGCAGTATTTTCCTGATCCGACTGAAATCCTAAAATCTATTCAAAAATAAATTTCAAAGTTCCCGCTTTCGTTTCAGAGGAGACTTACTGTCGACGCGATAATTTGTGAATTTACAATTCCATACGAGTTTATCACAATACTACACGTAAAATTGGTGGTTGATACAGGTATAATAGGGTGGTTTCAAAGATCGGGGAACATACGACTTGGAGGGTCTGAGAAAAGGGTTGGCGATTTAGGGTTTCTGGATCCTCCAAAGGACCAGAGGGCTACAGTGGTGGCTCACGATACATGGCCCGCGTCTTTTGTCCTCTTAATATTACAAGTACTAGTAGAAGATCAGTCGAGGGATGCGAAAGAGGATGGGGGTTCTGGCTTTGGTTTGATGTGTCCATGAATGTAGCGTGGAAGGAGCAGTGATATTGTCAATGAGGATGACCTGGATAAGGCTGATGTGATGACCATGACCGTTTCGAGTTTTCAGGCCAATAACCGAAGATAATAGCGTCAACAGAGATTGAAAATAGGTGATGCAATTGTTGGTGCATTCAGGGATCAAGGGGATGTGTGAAGGGTGGTGGTGGGTGTGGGCGAGCAATTGGCTTGATAAAGCACCCATTGACACCCCAATAGCCGTCGATATTCTCGCCCAAATAGGCTGCAACAGACTCTATGCCATTCATCTCGATTTCCCACCGTCTGCTCAATTGTCATATGATCAGCAGGAAAGTTGTTGGCGGCGTTGGGTAACCATGTCTGGATTTAGTCAACAACGGCGTGCTAGGTGCTTTCCAGCTTTTCAAGTTGGCTGGTATCCACGCCTACTATTTGCGACCTTGAGGCTGTCCCAACTGAATGGCTCGATTTTTTCCTCCTTCATTTTATGTCGGAGAAGAAGTGAATTTGAATCATGAAATTTTGAAATGGTCCGTTCTCCCGTTCTCCACTCTTTTTGGTTATAAAGCACACCAATTGACGGTATGACTTTCCCCTTCTTCCCATAGCAAGTTGAGGACATCCGTTTTTGACAGGAATCAAGAAAGACTTGCGGCAGAATACCTCTAAATTCAACCTGAGTGCGGGCTGACGTTCACCACTTTTGATAAGGGTCCATATTAATTTGGGTCTGGTGACCAGGATGAGCGAATTCATAGGGTCTGCGGGTATTTTTTGAGTATGACAGAATCGTGTACGCTGAGGATCGTTCAATGGAGACCTGAGCTTCGATGACTTTCAAGACCAAGACGAGAAATACACACTTCTCCCTCTTCCCTCATTTCTTTCTCTCCCCATTCCCTTTCTTTCAAGATGTCCTCCGGGCAGCAATTTGTTCTCGATGATAGCTCGGAGGATTTCAGGTTTTCTGGTGCCGAGTGGACTGTCACCCATCTCATGCAATTCTATGGTGGAACCTCTCGTACTCCTCGTACACCTGTGGACCCTCAAGCGCCTCAATTTGGTACTCTAAGTTTGACCTTTGAAGGTGCAACTCCAATTTTCGGAAAAGCCTTCTCGATTTTTTGGCTGATTGACCGTCCTGTACAGGGACATCCGTATCATTCTTCGGGATGACACCTTCCCCGCCTGCCTCTCAGAATGTCCTTGTTTCTATCGATGGAAACACGCCTTACGAGACCACGATCGGTGATGGCACTGTACACTACGGTCAATGGTATCAAACCCCTCTCCTTCAAGAAGGTCGACATAATATTACCATTGACCGTATTACAGGAGCCTCGTTAGACTATGCGGTAGTATCTGCAGGCCAGCAAGCCTCGTTGACTGGAAGAAAGGTCGTTGTGGACGATAGGAACCCGCTGGTAACGTATGGAGGTTCTTGGAGGCAGACAGATCAGACTCTCCTGTCCCCAATAACGCCTGGTGGGCGACCACTTGGCAATTCTACGCATCAGAGTTGGACTCAGGGCGATACTGTTACTTTCAAATTTTCAGGTAGCATAATTTCCTTAATTTAACGACACTCGCCGCAGACTCATTTCTTGTTTTTAGGCACTTCTCTCGCTGTATACGGCATATTTTCCTGGCGAAATCTTGGGGTCTTGTCAGCGACTTATACAATTGACGGCTCCTCTCTTTCTGAATCCTACATTGTGACGACAAGTTCCCCGGAATACATCAATAACATCGGTGATGCTTCAAATTTTCTCTACTATGCCGTTGATGCATTGTCGGCCGGCGAGCATACCCTGGTCATCGACATTACGCGCTGCAATAATCAGACATTTGCGCTTGATTATATCACTTACACCCCATCCTCCAACACATCATCTAGGATATCTCCTTCGTCTCCACCTCACTCGCCTTCATCTACTCCTGCAGTTGCCAGCAAAATTCCGGATCCGTTAACTTCTTCATCCTCCAAATCTTCCCATTCCAGTTCGAGGAAGCTTCCTATTGAAGGATTACTTGCTGCGGGAGTCGGGGGCTTGGTCCTCGTAGCTCTGTTAATTTTTCTGGTGGTTTTCCTGCGCCGTCGACGTGCCAAGCGCCACTATGGCCGACAGCGTATCGGAAGCGACTACTGTATGCGACAGAAATACATGTCCTTACTCGGTCTATGCTGATTTACGGTTTTGCTAGATGATGCATCTCGACCCTTAATGTCTGAGCAAAAAACAGGTTTGAGGACATTA
The DNA here is from genome assembly GCA_002938355.1 of Panaeolus cyanescens. NCBI lineage: Eukaryota > Fungi > Basidiomycota > Agaricomycetes > Agaricales > Panaeolus > Panaeolus cyanescens. Next base: position 16,105 of record NHTK01001284.1, on the reverse strand, counting down.
TACCTACGCGGTGGATCAATGGACAGCCAGCGCACCTACAAGCTTCATCCCTCAACATCCAACACCACACCCCCTCACCCCACGGACGCTCCTGCAGAAAGCCCAGAAAACTCTGCCAGGACCATCGAATCATTTTTCCCAAGGCAGATCGCGTCACCGATGGACGAGCCCGTAATCTTTGAAGAACCGCGCGTCATGCTTCCCGTGCAACCAGCGACGACTTTTTCAATCGCAAACTCGGTCGTGACTAAAGGACCCCCTCTCATCGTTCCTTCTTCTGAGCGGCGCCTGACCCCAGTGCGCAGGCAACCTACCATTGTTACCGCCAATCTTTCTTCGACTGCGTCCCCTCAACCAATGTCGGCTCTTTCCTCTACCCAAACGACAACAAGTCCCCTGATTAAGCTCGACATTGAAGCACCGGCCCCAGTCAGACATTCAACCTCGACGAATAGCACTCGCCATGCGATTGTATCACCCGCAATGACACCGGATACAACGCGCAGGAATAGGTCAGCTAGTGATAGTATGCTGCAACTCAACAGGGCGCTTATGGGTCCTCGAACGCCTGTTCGACGTGGTTACTCAGACTCGCCTGTCCATAATAATTTGCTTTCAGTCCCTCCTTCGACACTTTCATTGCAGCCCCAATTGGCAAGGAAGCCTCTTTTGACTCCCGTCCCAGATATTGAATCGTTGCTTGGGGATAGCCGACGCCAAAGCTGCGTTATCCCGCTTTCAGATCAGCTAGACCAGGCACTCGCTGAACTCCTCTCGCCTGGGCCTGATAGTGCTGATTCTGAATTCATGCGACGTCGATTGTCAGAGAGTGACATCGAAAGCCCGAGACCTTTGTCTGCTCACAGCCCTCTTTCGGAACTACAGCATCGTTTGACGCCTAGTCGCCGACCTTCGGATCAGCAAGATCCACCTACCTCTTCTGGGCAGATTACAGCTGCTTTCGCATCGCCAACTCGGTCTCCAATGAGTCCTATTCGTGCTCGGTGGGCCTCTATTCTTAATAGGGCGTCGCGACCCTTGCCTTCAGGAATCCCTGCTGATGTGAACGGCTCGATGGAGGAGGACGACATCTTTTCAGATGAACTTGAAGGACCGCCTGCGTATCATACCCTTTCTGCAAGACAAAGTGGTTCATCGCAGCCTATGCGCAGTCCTAGAGTGGCATTGGAATCTGCACGTCGTTGATTCTTTTTTTGTTTTTGACCTTTTACTCGTTTTGTAGAACCAGATATCGGACCTCAGATTTGCAATTCTACTTAACATTTTCGCTCTTCAAGTTTGTTGTTGGCAATTGTCAGAGTATCGTACTATGGATATCGATATTGATATCACTACGCAGGACATTTAACTTGTACATGTACAGACGTTGAAAACCGAATTAATCAATTGTTGTAACATGTGTTCGAAGTGGTGCCGGGACAGCTATGGGTACCACACCCGTTGGTCCGTTCAGAATCGGGAATTCAGGAAATGGAACAAATTACTTCCTCCAAAACATCACACGGCGAAAGACTCTACTATAGAGAGAGGTTTTAGGGCGAGAGGTGCCTGTTGTAGCCACAGATACAGATTGACGGGTGGAGAGCTGAGCCTGAGGTGGTTGTAACCGCGAGCTCATGGTGGAAGTGGCGATGTTGTGTTCGTGCGGGTGACGCCGATGCGCATTGAGATTGGGAAATACTTCTGATTCGGAAATGAATATGTGTCCCTGTGGCTCAGCCCCAAAGTGCAAGTTGGCATCGATATCGCCGTCGACGGTTGAACCACCTTTGCCGCAAGCGACTGGTTCGACTGGCGTAGGCTGGGGCATAATCCCCGACGCCGAAGTCGCATTCTGGGAATTTTCGAGCCACGGTTCACGCTCGATATAAGCCGCCAGTTCACCTTGAGGACCTGACATACCATCCGGAGGCTGGCCCAAATCCACAAGCCGCTTTGCAAGCTTCGACAACTCATGCATTGCTTCTTGCAAGCCATCTTCAATTTCGGCTTTCCATTTTGGATCTGTAGAGGCATGTGTCTCCTCCAGAAGATCCTCCATCCAACGCATCTTTTCCCACCAGTCTTCAAGAGGTACAAGTGCGGCGGCATATTTCTGTTGCCGCCCATACTTCTGCATCACATATTCCGCTAAATCATCTTGAAGACTTGGCACTCCATCTGGAGCCGTACCAAATTCTGCGAGTTGCAATGCGAATTTGTCCAGAATCTGTATTGTCTCTTGCAATTCGCCTTCAAGAACAGCAATCAGCTCGGGCGCCTGAGTAACACATGTTGCCGCATCTGCAAGTTCGAGCTCAAGAGAATGCTTCCTTCGCCACGCTTCTTCGATACGCCCAAGCAAGTTGGAATATAGCTCTTGACCATGTGGGGTGAGCCGAAGGGTGTTCTTGGAAAGAAAAGTAGTCATCGCAGCAGACCACTCAGCGTTGCCGGAGTGCTTGACACAGGAATGCAAGATGCTGAGTGCTGACTTTTGTTTATTTGTGAATGCGGTGAGACCTGTACCTCCCTCGATCATGTCCTGCAAATACAGAGGGTCATACCTGCATTTAATGAAGCTCAAGCTTCACCTACCTTGAAGAGGTTTTCCCTGATATACGCGAAATTGTCGTCTGCCCGTTGTTGGAGTTGTTTGTTGCACACCTGATCCCACATGGTGGTTACGATAGTAAGTGAACCTCCATTATCAGACTGTGGCGTCCGTATGAGTGATTTCAACATATCGATCGTCCTTCTCTGTGTTCCAGGTATTCTGGTAGCGTTGATAGGGCAGAAGTACAAAATGACCTGTACAGTCAAAAGAAAGCTGTAATAATCATTGCATTTAGTCGTCTCTCAGGCTGTCGCAGAACAATACTACTCACCCTGGTTCATCTAACCACGTCTTTACCTGCTCAATGATCTCCATCTCAGAGATTTTGACGTCAGAAAACCCTGGCAAGTCGAGCAAACAGACAGAAAACACGTCCGAGTCCCCACCCCCACCTCTTATCACCATGTTCTCGACAAGGTAAGCAGTCACAGTCTGCGTAAAGCCCTCCAACTGGTCCTTTGAGATTCCCAAAGACTTGTCGTTGGCCAGAGCCTCAATGAACTAGAAAGGCGTAACACATCATCCAAATTGGCTACTACATCTCAGCGTTGAGTCACTCACGCTGCTCTTTCCAGAGCCAGTAGGACCCGCAAGTCTATTACCTTACAATCAAAACAAGCAGTGAAAGCATTATGTATCAGAAGACGCACAGAATTATAAATGGGTACTCTTCCTTGTCACTCCAATATCTCACTCCAACAGTTCCAGTGGTGACGAGTTCGCAAGTGAGTTTTCTGTGTGACATAGCGCGCGAGCTTAGATGTGCGAGAGATTATCGAGAATGAAAGTAAGTTGAGTGTATGAAGCAAGGGAAGTTGACGGAAAAGGATGGAAATAGTTGTCACTCCACAGGCAGTGGTGAGGCGATGCAAACACATGAGTCTTTGTCATTCAACGTGGTCAGAGGATTCCGTATCCCATTAATGCAACCCCAAACAAACTACTGCAGAGATAGAACAATAGCCGTCTCCCTCTCTTCAGCGCTTCAACTATCCCATCAATGACAAGCGCCGCAATCACTCAAACCGTCAACTACATAGTACCTACCTCACGCTCACAAAATCATCCAGAATTATTGACAATTATTAAGAAATTGATTGCTCATTATGAACCAGACAAAGGGATACAAACCACAAACGACGACTATCACATTAACCCATCGCTTTGACCACCCTACTCGCTTCAACCTTTCAACACGGACGTCGACCAGCTGTAGCGCATTCCGTGAAACTAAACGAAACGTCGAAAGTCCACAAAAACGACTCCACGTTTCCCCAACTTTGCACTTCTCACAACATCTCAGGGCGCTACAAAAATGATACCCGCACTTGAGGACAGGTTCCATTTAGCCGACACTTGATGCGAACCCGCCCAACGTCCAACTTCCTACGCACTCTTCCAATATCCTCACTGACCCCTCTGACCTGTGCGCCCGTCATGGTGTGGGCGTCAATTGAGCTGCCCTTCTGGCACAGCAGAATTTAGATGTGGATCTGGAGGTGGAGGTGGTAGAGTTAGACGAGGGGGATTTGAGTTGAGAGGTGGTGGTAGTGATGAATCAGTAGTTGTGGTGGTTAACGATAGGAAATGGATGAATCGGCCGAGATAATTGGAGTGGAGGAACGTAGTTGTAGTGATAACCCAACACAACCATTGGAAGACCATCATTGTCGCAAAGCGAAGGGTGTCGAGCGGAGGGCAGAGAATTTGCACATGGGGTTGATGCTGGAAAATAAGAGCCAGCGTGACAGTTGGCCCGGGTGAGTGAGGCGAGTAGCAAGTAAACAACTCAATTTTCTCGCTTGCCTTGGCGACGTCGTGTGGTGAAAAGGTGGAGGAGTCCTTGAAAAACGGGGAAAGTAGGCAGGGGTCGTCTTTGCTAAAAATGATAGCCGAGAATAAAGGGCGGGATCCGGCGCTGCGTGACGTTCCTATGGTGCTATGAAACAATACCACCTGAAGCTGTCGCCGTACAGATGATGGAGTAGACAGGGGATATTCCACCGTGTGGCTAGAAGTGTCCTTCCTCAGTGGTTGAATCCTTCCTCAGTGGATCATCGGAAAAAGCGACAAGGATCGTTCAGGAACACGAGATGGCAGTGCTTCACATTCCTTGGAATTCGGGTGTCAATTTTAGGAGATGCGTCGGGTCTTGAATGAGTTCTTGGTTAGTAAGTATTTGAAGGTGTCGAGGTGATCAACAGATGGTTGTGGTGCCGTAGGTTGCGGATTGGTTATGACCTGGCGTTGACGATGTCAGTCAATAATTCATGATCAACATCATTGAGATGCAGGTACCTTCAAGAATCAAGATTAATTGTAGTACATGCCACGTCACCCAACACAGATTGACGAGATATAGGTGGAGAGTATTGGCATTTATGAAGGTACAGCTGCCTTGGGCCTGGAGTTGGAGATAGAGACGTCATTTGCGGTCATGGGGATGTTACAGTGAACCATGAGAACGGTGATCTGGAGGAGAGACGCAAAGACATTGATAGTTGGAAAGCGATGAATTTCAACACTGATTTAAGCGTGGTCCAACGAGGGCAATTTTCGCTCAAACATCTGCATAAGCTTCAAATAGAACAACGTACGACTTGGAGAAGTTGCCGGGAAGAATGCTGAGCTAGTTGAGGTGATCGACAAAGCAGGGCCCAGGAACTAGAGAAATCGACAAGAGGTATCGTTAAGAATTGCAGGTCAAAATTTTGAGCAACGATCAAAGTGGAATGAGGCCTGGAGGCTGTTTGTAACGTGTAGGAAAACGAAGGCTGTAAAATTTGCGCTCTCAGAATGCAATTGTAACTTCACCAGATAATGAACCATGTTCGTCTATAATGGAGGATACGGTGGACAGAAAGGATACCACCAGGATGTAACTGACATGATGAGGACTCAGGAAGTTGAGGATTGAAACCATTGATCATGGGTCCTGGCAGGGTGCTGGGAGTCGAGATTAGTCAGCAGGGAATCCCGGGCCGACAAAGGCGCACATCACGTGTCACTACACGTTGTTTGATGGGCTAAAAATAGGGGTGGAATCCCCTATTGGCTTGTTGGGTTGTCGGATTACTGACATTGCCAGTGCACTAGCGCTGGTGTGTAAGTACTGAGAATCTCCGACGCTCCTCTTCCAATATGAAAGGAAAAGATGCCTTGGCCTAAGGCCGACGGTTACTGGTCTAGTTCCAGTGATCATTCAACCTTCCACCCATCGCATGCATCACTTGCTCATGGACCATCAAGCTCAGGAGGCAATGCGTCTAAGAACTCATCATGATATGCTCATTTTAGACTTGTATTTCTTTGGGCTGAATGGGATCTATGTGAGGATCATTTCTTTCTTCCTTTCAATCTCCTTTCCCTCCATACAGCAGCACTCATTCACGGCTTTGCAGCGTACTACAGTCAATTCGTCCTATTGTTTTTGCTTTATAAAACAGTCATTCCAGACCTTATGTCTTATTCGACAGTTACTATAAAAATTGACAGTGGCCACCCCTCAATCTTCAGCCAAGGCTTTTGGCAAGAGCAAAACTTCGCAGGACTTTCATTATTTAATAATTCAGTCAGTTTTACAAATACATCGAAAGCCATGAAGATTATTCGATTTGTTGGTGAGTTATATTCATCACAAAAATCATCGATCACTTCCCTTTACAACTGTCTCACCCAGGAACATATATCATAGTGGGAGGAGGCTTACAACCAATTGGGAATACTGCCAACCTCCCCCTCGTCGTTCAATTTTCGATTGACAATGGACAGTCCTCACAATATTCCCCAAACTCCCCTGACGTCTTCACGGATTCCGTATATTATCAGTCCGGATCTCTGCCCATGGGAGAACATGTTTTGACAGTGACCAATCTAGTGAATGGCGATATCGCATTCCTCGACTACTTTGAGATTTTGGCCAGCGGTGGAACACCACAAATCTTAAAATCTGATGGATCACCCATTCCTCAGCCTCAATCTACATCTGCTTCGAGTCTCCTTACATTCAGCTCGGTAATTGGACCTTCCGACCCCCTTACATTAAGCCCAAATTCACTAACGCCAACTACGTCTGGTTTACAAGATTCTAATAGTATCATAACAAATGCTGGTATGTCTGATTCTTTTCAGCGTAGCCCATATTCATTGACTTTGACAACTCCCCCATTTGCAGGGACAGAAAGCACCACCCAAGGGAGTCTTTCGAAGCGCCCTGTGCCCAATATCAACATCATTATACCAGCCATTTGTGGCATGGTTGCTGTGATCGCCCTTGCAGGGCTTGTTGTGGCACTAAAGTATAAGCGCCGGCGTTGGCGGGCGACGAGTAGTACCAGCCTCAGGCTGAGCGAAGGCGTTGCGTCAGTTGTGACACTGGAACCTTTTTTGCCACTCGCCATCACCCAGCAATTTGGTCTGCCACGAAGCACAAAGGAGACTCTCAATCATGATAGGAGGATCGAGCCGCACAACCCGCAGACACAGTCATCGAATGGTCCTTCCTCTGCAGATCTGATGCTGTCACAGATCCAAACTGGGGATAACCGTGGTATGACTCTAAATGGTAGAAGGGTGGAGCATAGTAGCAGAAGTTCTACAAGCATCAGAACGGAAATCACCTTGCAACCGGGTCAGGCACGCAGTCTACATGGAAGCGTAGCCGCGGCGTCTTCCCTGCCACCCTATGAGCCATAGTTTGTCAATTGCAAGTTGTAGTGTACAAGCTTTAATTCAGAATATTATGGGTACCATACCCACAGCGTATGCGTCTGCCATTCGAAATTTCAGGAAATGTGAGATGAGATTCAATACCGAGTTGATGTCACTTGAGCCATAGTTAATTTTTATGGAAGCCTACAAACCATGCGCATCCCAATTAATATCTGATCAATGTGGAGGTAGCTCAACTCCCTGTAACCATGAGCAGCATCATCCAAAGCATGGAGACTTGGACGTCCGGATCCTCTGAGAATTCCTAACACCTATTTTGGTGCTGACGGTAGGACCGCATCTCAGTTGATTAGTATTGGTCCTCATGTAATTATAACATTTAAATTTCACATGTGGTACTGGTAACTGGTTGATATCACCAAATTCTGTATTTAAATTACCTTCTACGTCTCCGGCCGTACTGGCATTTTGTTCCCCATAGTCCTTCCAGTCTCGCAGTATTTGCGAGCTTACTAGTACGACGATGTCAGTCGTCGAAATTGGTTTCAACACCATTCAAGTTGATAACGTGCATCCCTTCATCTTCAGCAGCGGAAATTGGAACGAGGAACAATTGCGATTGCACAACTTATTTAACGATACGGTTAGCCTCACATTTACAATGGGATCAAAGAAAGTCGTTCGCTTTTTCGGTAAGTGTGTATCATCATCCCTAGTATCACTTTTAAAGAGTCTGATTGTGATAGGAACCTCTATATCTGTATTCGGTGCACTGGAGACCTACGATGGCGTAATGAATGTGGCCCCAAACGTCCAATTCTCCCTTGACGGCGGCACCAGTACTACATTCACCGCGCCTTCACCTCAAATCGAGGATTCGCAAATGGAACTCACACAATACTACCAGTCACCCAATCTAACCGTAGGGGAGCACGTCCTCACGATTCGGAATATGGTCAATAAAGATATCGTACTGATTGACTATTTCGTAATCAATAGTAGCAATGGTGGGATTGGACTACCACTTCCCCCGCCGCAGATACTGTTATCCGATGGAGCGCCTACGCCTGGGAGTCCAAGCCCACCACTTCCTTCAGTATTTCCCGGTCAGCAGACGAGTCAAGCTCAATCCCGCCCATCTTCAACACTATCCGTTATATTGCCAACGTCAACAACGGCGATACAGTCAATGTCGATAAACCAAACATCGACGACACTCCAAACCTCGTCTATTTCCAATGGGCAACTTACCCAGAGTGTACCCTCGACATCATCCAACTCGGAGTTGACGAGTACCCTCGGGCCATCCATGGAAGCGCCCACATTCACGGCGCCAATCAACGCGACGAACAGCGACTCAGCATCAGGGACTCATGGTGATCAAAAACAGAAGCATGAAATCATTGTCATAATATGCAGCACCATTACAGGCCTTACGTTTGTGGTCCTTCTCGTAATATTTCTACATCGAAAATACCTTCGTCGCCGAACACAAACCACAGAAGCACTGCGACCAATCGACCCTTTTTTCACTATTCGACAATTGCACACGCTTCGACTCATAAAACCACAAGGAAAACGAAACCTAATAACTCTTTCAACAGAGCAAGGCAACCAGTCCTCCGGTAATGTTCCTAATTCCGGTATCAAGCAACGTTTGCCTGTCTTGGTGCCTTCTTCACAATATGGACCCACTGAACATCGAGGGAACAGTGGAGGGATATATGTAAATGACATTGATTCCAGTGATATTCAAGGCGCACATGGTAGCGTAATAATACATTCATCAACTCTTCCTCCACAGTATGAGCCCTAGCAATAGCAATTGTATTTATCTCAGATGATTCAAATAATTAGTTTGAATTGCCCGATTGAAAGTGAAATGATAACAACATAATGATTCGTACATATGCAGCTCGACATTGACTTTTTTCTATACATGTTACAATGCCAGTATCGTAAGCTAGTTCATGTGATATCTATAGTACTTAGTGGGGGTTCGTAAATCAATCCTTCCATCCATCCAATAGACTGCAGGAATTTGTCAGTCTCGTAAATAGTCAGTACAGTTAAAAACACATTATGTTAACTCGACAGCCCATATAAAGCCCATAATGAAACCTGCCTATATCCCAAACCACCTCTCACAACGCGAGCGTCGGCGCTCTCTTGAGAGTCTTCCACTCCATAAACGCCGCACCAATGATGCTCACACATGCACAGAACACACTGACGAAAAACGCGTCCACAACAGCTTCGTTGTAAGCTTTCAAAACTCCCGGTAGCACGTCGGCGGCGATGTGCGACTTCAAGCTCGTCGGCCCCAGTTGGATAACTTCTTCAGGGTTAAGGGAGGGCGCAAACTTGATCAAGCTTTTGATAAGTTTGTTCACGAAGAGGTTGTTGGCGACGGCAACCGCCAACGCTCCACCTATCGATTGAGCAAAGACAACGACGACAACGCCGACGGGGACGTCAATCATTTCCAACACGTTCTGAGCGGCCATGGCACTCTGTTGAATACCCAAACCGGCGCCAAATCCTGCGAGGAATTGATAGCCAATATAGTGAGCTTGGTTGGTGGTTGGCTCGAGGGTGGTAAGAAGCCCGCAACTGATGGCGAGACAAATAGTCGAGATAATCATGAAAGGCGTGTAGTACCCTGTGTACGTGACAATGCCACCTGAGATGATTGAACCAACGACAGAGGAAATGATAAGGGGAAGAATTCGGATGCCAGATTTGACTGCCGAGTCGCCTTTGATGGCTTGGAACCAAATAGGAAGCTGCCAAGGAAAAAAAAAAAAAAAGGAAGGA
>NHTK01001283.1:0-53948 GCA_002938355.1 Panaeolus cyanescens | reverse complement strand
AGGACTCATACATGCCGTGCGAAGCAGCGGCCCACTCCTAGACATTACAATTGATTGCTTACCGGTTCTCAATTGCTAAACCATACCAATATCACTGGCCCTTTCCAGTCATCCCGATTATAAAATCAGGTTGTGTGGGGATAACCACCTTCACAATCAACCCACGATTGGCCACAACAATGCCAGAAAGAGCATCATAAAGATACTCTCTCATCCGCTCATGCGACCGCGTAACAACCACATCATCACCCATCGGACACACAAATTCCTCCTCTTGAAACTCTACAACAAGAGTTGTGAGTTGCGGGTACGTTCTCGCAATGACTCGCTCTAGCTTGCCCCATTGGCTTCTGAGTGTCCACATGGCGCTCGTTTGCGCCGGTTGTTGGAGACGAAGGACGAGATGGATGGTACGCATGGATGTGCTCGGTTTTAGACGTTGGAGAGCGTGAGTAAAGGGCTTGGGCAGGCCGAAGTGGCATTTGTGGGCGCCTATGCCTTGCACGCTGGCGTGCAGCTTGATACTCTCGATGCGTCGAAGAAATGTTAGAGAAGTTCTAGATGGCCAGCGGCCTATAGTTATACAAATCAGAAATGCGTTTGATGTGTTTTATGAAAAAGACCGCTCACTTTGTAGAGTGCTAGAGGTAAAGTTTATATCTAACTCCATTAAATTGGCGCTCATTTTACTCAATAGTATATGAAAGTGTTCTTCAAGTGATAAATGTGTGTCTTGGAGCTTCTCGTATCCTATTGTCAGCTGTAAGCGGTTGATGACAATTGGTATTGGAGCCACAAAAGTGGCATTTTCGCCGGGGTCGGGATAGTCGTCTAGAATTCTCGATGCTGCCAAGGTGGTGTCACAGATTGCCAAAGAAGTTAGGGGCGGCAATTGAGCCTTAGACGCTACAAGAGGTGGATTGTTTACATCAATAGGCGCAGGTAACTCTTCTGTGGGACCTCGTTCCAATACCGAGACGAGAGAAAGCCCTTCTACGGCTACAAGCTCGATATTCGATGACATTCGTATCATGTTTTCAAGAGCTTCAACCAGCGGTTGGCCGAGTTTCCTCCACATAACAGGCGCATCGTAACCCTTTATCGCAAGGTGTGTCACTCTGGTAAGCTGTGGAAGCAACTCTACAAGAGCCTCCGGTTTAGCAAGCCAATTGGACCACCTTCCTTCAAAGTTGTGCGCATAGGTGTAAATATGACAACCACGTATAAATGTCGCGATCGCTGGATTGGTTTTGATGAGCGATAACAACTGTTGGACGCGTTTTTCGGGCCTGGTTGGGTCCCCGTGGTAGAAGTAGCCTCCTCCTCTTTGACGAACGAGATGGATGTCTTTGAATACATGGGGTGTGGCGAGGTAGTTGAATGTATGGGATATCAGTCGCGAGGACGCAAGGCTCTCCACCACCTCCCAATCGTCTTCGTTTGCTCGTAGTTCTGCAACGATGAGCTCAACTACGTCGTAAGGAAGGGTTTTGATACATGGCACTTGACGGGTTGAAAAGGACATGACAGTTGTTGGAAAGAAAAGAGCGCCGACGCGCAAAGTCATTGACTGACATATGGCCTTTGTATGTTGTTAAAGTCCGATCCGATTGTATTCCTCACGTAAGGAACAGCCTTCAAAGCACGGCAAAAGCCACTCAATTTGCTTCTAATTTGTATTGTGAATAGTATTTAGAACGGTATAGAAAATTATAACGTGTACGAACGATTAAAGAACCTGGTATATTAGTTGAGGACCTGATATAAAGTAAGAAAGAATATAAGTTCCACATATGTTGATAGAATTAAAATAAAAAATCCGAAAAAGAAACAGATAGGGGTTATTATTCAATTAAACCATGAACTCGCATTCCTGAAGCACAAGAACCTTCACCGGGAGAGCGGGGCACGTCTTCTTGATTCCAGACAGAACCTCGCAGAAATGCTCCTTCATCTCCTCCGGCGTTTTTGTCGACTTTCCGCCCCCAATAAAGTTGCTCATCTGAAATCGCAACACCAATGAAGACAATTGCGGGAACATCGAACAAAGCAGATCAGGCAGCGCATCCCAGCCTTCCGTGAGTTGCCACATTGGATACGTCGAAATAACCCACGAAACGGAGAAAGTAAGACAAAGGGATTTGACGCTTGGCATGGGTGTAGAAGATTCAAGTGCTTTCGCAAAACCAGGGGGGAAAGGTATGTCGAATGTTCCATGGGCAGATTTTGGTGCGCAGAGCAAGGTTAACGATTCGAGATTCTTCAGAATGGAAAGGCTATCTCCAGATGGCCACTTCTCTAATAAACCAGTTGAATATTTTGTAAAAAAATATCCAAGAAAAAATACACACCTGTCAGCTGGTCGCTGCTTAAACTCCCAGCATTAAATATTTCGAGCTCCTTCAAGGTATCCGACAACTTGGCTGCCAGCTTTAGCCACGATGGTTCCATGTCGGTCCAATTTTGGCTCGATGAATAGCTGTTATAACATTTGTAGCTTAGCCTCAGCTTTTTAATGGTGCAGACTGTGGGATGTTCGGGCAGGGAAAAACGAGAAAGATTCTGCAAGGTATAGGCGCAAAGTGTCAGCGACTCGAGGGACGTTGAGCCGGTCGTAGTCGTGCCTTTTTTGAGGGGAAAAAATGTGTCCAAAGGGAAATGGACTACATTCATTACTTTGAGGGTTTTGAGAGACGGCAGTTGGAACGCAGCTAGGAATGCGTTTGCGAGGTCGCGTTTCATCCGAGCTCCCCAAAATAACCCCCCGTTATAAACGTCTATAATGAGATGCTGCATGTTGACCAATTTTGGGAGTATAAGATGTAGCGTTTTGCTTGTTCCAATCCAGCTACTCTGTCCCATCCTGGAGGTGAGGTCAAGCACGCGCACCCATTTGGCCAGAGCAGGATTGGCTTCAAGGAGACGGAGAAATTTTCGAGCATGATTGTGAGCAGCCCTTTCTCCTGAGTTATGCTCTCTATACTTCCATCCAAAGCAGTGAAGTTTGGCCGTCTTAAATGCGCGCGGTGTCGCGAAAGAGCTGAACGAGCGAGAGACGAGGCGACAAGCCGTCAAGGCTGGGATGATTTCATGCTCCTCACCGCGTTTTTCATCGGCTAGAGCATCGAAGATGAGGTCAAGAACTTCGGGTGAGAGCTTTTGGATGCCGGTTGCAGAGGTTTGCCCGAGTGACATGTTTTTTGAGGAAAAAGAGAGCTTGGCCCCAACAAGCTCCAATTTAAGTCGACCTCTTGACAGGGTTGCAATGAAACGCGTAAACAACGCGTAAGCACGAACAAGCAAGCAACAACAAGGGCAAAAGTTAGGGGCTTGCTTTTAGGACTCAATCTTCAATTTCAATTGATGAGGTGGACGTGTTGTGATAGCAGTGTATGCATACTAGTATATTATTCAAATCTTCCTGATACTAGTTGAAAATGGAAACAATAATAGGAGGTTATACTGCAAAATCACACTCATGGGGGATGATAACCTGCACTGTGACCGACGGACATGCTGTCGAAATTTTCGATAAAACCTCACGAAAGTGCTCCTTCATGTCCTGCTCAGTTTTAGTTGGCTTTTTACTGCCTTTGATGAAGTTTCCCATCTGGAAGATCAGGATCAAAGACGACAATTGCGGAGCCATGGAGGAAAGCAGATCCGGAAGCGCGTCCCAGCCCTCAGTAAGGCGCCACATCGGGTACGTGCCGCAGTACCATGAAATAGAGAAAATAAGACGAAGAGTCTTGATGCTAGTACTTGGTTTGGAGGTTTGAAGCATTCGTGCAAAACGTTTGGGAAACACGTAGTTGTAGCTGCCGGATGGCTCTTCAGACGGCGATGTAAGTCAACGTCTCGAGATTCTTGAGAACAATAATATCGTTCCCAGAAGGCCACGCATCTGGTTCAATACAGTTAGTATGAAATTGACGAAGACAAAGAAAAACTCGAACCTTCAGCTACATCATCCTCAGGGTCTACCAATTCCAGTTCCTTCAAACTTTTGGCCAATTTCTTCGTTAAATTCCCCCAAATCCTCTTCCACTCTGCAAAGCGCCTAACAAGGCGGTATTGATGTTTGGAAGTTAACTTTAGGTTCTGGATAATGCTGAACGTTTTTCCTTTGCTTTCAGAAGCAAGATCCGAGGAACGGAGAGTGGAGGTACAGAGCGTCAAAGACTCAACACATGGCACTGACTGAGTGGCAGCTTGTGTGGAAGCTTTCGAAGTGCCTGTCTTTGACTTTGAAGACTATTGTAGGTTTCTTGGTTGTGGTTTTTCGTCTTGGAGGCATGATGTCAGATGTTAGGGAGGCATTCGAGTCGATTCCGAGGGCCTTGGACGTGTTGCAATATTAATTGGGTTAGGCGCGCAAACAAAAACAAAAAATTATTAGAGATTTAACCACAGGGAAGCTCCAGCTGCTCCAGCCCACCCTTATCCAAATGATTCTCAAGGCTCTGCTGAGGAGACGTAGTGATGCCACCGCGTCGAATATTCTGTGGTAAAGCGGGTCCATATTTCGGACTTCAAGTGTTGCAGAGATTTAGCGGGTCAGTATGTAAGTGATAAATTGAGTATCAAAATCGAATTCACATTCCACGCAATATATCACAAAATCAAAACGGAAGAATAGGATCATCTTCGTATCAAAGATATATTTTATATCGAACCTGTTCAATATGCTCGAGCGGCAACGTAGAAATCTGCGGACCGAAGGTGTTCTATTTTTAGAACCGCGCTCGGTGTTTCTAGAGGCGGAGGCGCTAATGGAAGTGTATCTTTGAGTTAATGATTAATAGCACATAAGCGTGGATCAATCAGTTGATAGCACTAAATAAAAGGTTTTAGAGGTGACTTCTACCATGTCACCAGCCCTAACTTGTAGCCACTGAGAGAAATACTGCGAACACGACGGCGTTGTTCAGGTGACCCAGTACTAAGGTTTCAAAAGTGGATATAAACTAACAGCGGGTTGATCAAAGGTATTGTTGAGGGTATCAACTCATCATTTACCAGCTGACAACCAAGTGACATGAGCCGTTGTTCTTCTACTCCGAGTGGCTATAGGTGGCTCGTCAATGCAATGGTATGCAGAAGGAATGGATCGAAATATGCTTGGCGGGATATCAACAGGCTTGATATAACTCTGGGCATACGACGAAAGTAGATAGGATGAGATAGGGGCTTCGAAAAGGCGCTTGTATGGTGAGTATGTATGCACGGGAGTTTAAACATAGCGTACATGCATGTCAGATGAAGGGCTAGAAAATTCAATAGCAAAGTGTATAAGCATTAATAAAAGCGTGTTCCTCCCAATGAAATTAAAAATAAGTGATATACATCCGTTGTTGTTGTGCTGAAACCCATCCTCCGTCTTTCTATTTTGTCACTCTTTTCTTTTCATTTTTCCCATATTTTCTGCCGCTCTTTAGAGATCACGCTCTTTTTTGTTTCTTAAATATCTCTTTACATGCCCTCGAAACCGAGAAGACAGAAAAAAACAGCTTTCATTCCGAAGCCCTCGTCGACAGAGTGCGACGCCACCCCATCATCACTACAGACAGCTGCCTTTAGCCTCGATCTACCATCTAGCACAAGCCCCAGCACATCTTCAGTCACTATGGCTGGAGAGGGAGCTTCAGTTATCGAGCCCCTCGGTCACAGGGTGCCCACTGTGGTGGAGACGCAAGCACCCAACGTGATGGCGGGTTCCCTCGTCGTAAACGGCGTCCCAAATTCCCCTTCTTCTTCCAACTCGCGTTCAACAACGCCTAGGCCACCAACGACCGCATCCAGCGTCTTTGAAGAGAATCGTAAGGGACCACTGGTCTCTGATCTTTTATTGGAATCTCGTCCACCCCTAGCCCATGCCTCTTCGTTGCCTCTACCAGGTTCAAGTACACCGGTACCCTTGTCGACTACATCTGGTCAAGCGACGCCTACCCCAGGACAGCGAGCTCACCGCCTTCATGTAAACACCGGTTCTGGCGTGATTGACCCAGATGGACCGGCGGGCGAAGAAGGCGCACAGTCACCCCAACAGCGCGTATTCTACGATGCACGAGACGGAAGCGCCATCGTTTATCTCGGAGGTCCGACGTTGAATGGTTCTGGACAAGAACAGGCACAACAATCTTATTTTGTTCCTGGCGCTTCTTCATCCAAAGGGACGGAGCCAGACAAGCATTCCAGTTTGGCTGAATCCACCCCGTCCGCTTCAAGTGTCACACAAAACGTAGCGCACCCAAGTTCCACCGCTATCGACGCCACGCCGCCTCAGAGTGCCTCAAGCATAACCTCGACATGGAGTAACCACGTCGTAAGCCCCATCACTGAATCTACTCCTGGGAGTCGTCGAACCAGCGCCAGCGTCGACGAAGTGCTCATCCCACCTTCTTCGGCATCATCCGCAACCTTCCCATCATCAGCCTCTTCACTCTCAACTTCCTTCCTCTCATCAGCATCCTCCAGCAGCCTCGCCTTTTCAGTCACATCGAGCGATTGGGGAAATAGCGATGGCGGGTGGGATCCGGCTTTCGTTTATGGGTTTGAACATGGTCATGGAGAGAGGAAGAGTGATCCAACGTATAGCTTGAAGTCTGGGTACCCATCGCCATTCTTCGCTCAGGCTCATGACGATGCTGTTCCTCGCTCCAGTATAAGTCTTGGTAGAGGGGGTGTTTACGGTGACCCGCTTCGTGATACAGAAGCAGCTAGGCTGGGTCTCTCTCCAGACCCTTCAGCAGCTTCGACAAATCGAACACGTTTCTTGGGTAGCTCTGGACGAGGGAGGAGGTGGGGTATAGGAACGGTAGTCCGGGCATTGGTTAGACCTTTGCGAGCTAGCGTTATGTGGACGTTGAGCCCAATGACCGGCCGAAACTATTCTTCCCCGTTCCTCTCGTTTGTTTCACCGTTTAGAAGATCCTCTAGGCCTTTGACGACTCAGACCACGAAATCCACTTTATCCTCGTCGCCGGGGAATAAGCCAGCGGATTTTACGCCACTATTTCATCTTTGCTTGTATTTTACGCTTAACCTTGCGTTGACGTTGTATAACAAAAAGGTTCTGGGCAAGTTTCCCTTTCCTTATACGTTGACAGCAGTGCACGCGCTATGTGGATGGATCGGAACGGGGGCAATGGTTTGGTGGGCTGGCAGGAAGAGTGGTTTTGGGAGTTTGAGGGGGTTGTCCGGTGCGAGGATAGGAGGACCAGGATCGGAAGGGCAGAGAGGACATGGTGTAGAGTTGAGTGGCAAAGAAAAAGTGGTCCTCGTCGCATTTAGTGTGTTGTACACGGTGAACATCGTCGTCAGCAACGCAAGCTTGAGGCTTGTGACTGTTCCTGTGAGTATATCTTTGATATTTTCGAGAAGATGGTGGTGGTTGGAAGGCAACCTTTTTCGGGCTGAACCCCTGATGTGCCTTTATGACATTTCATCATCGTATGTTGGATTGATGCAATGATGATATTCACCCTGGAGCGCTTATTTATGTTTTGTCGTTTGGTCTGTACCCTTTGCTGATTATCTACATAGTTCCATCAAGTTGTTCGTGCATCTGCTCCATTCTTCACTATCCTTTTCTCTGCACTTCTTCTCGGTAAGCGCTCAAGCCGAAGAAAACTCCTTTCTCTCGTTCCTGTCGTTGCCGGCGTGGGGTTTGCGTAAGTCGTTCATATATATTCTCTTGTAAATACGCTCATTCATTCTTATTAGGACATATGGAGATTACTACTTCACGCCTCTTGGCTTTTTCCTGACCCTTCTTGGTACACTGCTGGCGGCCTTGAAGACTATTCTTACAAATGTCATCCTCGTCAAACCTGGCAACAGTTCTACCCCGCTTTCGTTGCCTAGCACTGCCGCTCCATCAACCGGGTCCAAAGTCGTTGCAGCAACCACAGGCACGGACGAAGGTTTCGTAGGAATCGAACTGGGTCAATCTCATAATATCAGACACAGTGTCGACGAGGAAAAGGGAAGCCGACATCGAGAAATAGATCCGATGCTAGACGCTATTGAAGAAAACGACAACGAGTGGGAAGTCGAAACCACGAAAGATCGCACATTCTTTGGCTCCATGCTCACCTTTGCCGAAGGCGTCTTCCGAAAGCGTCTAAGCAGAAAACGTTCTCCTTCGCCTTCAAGTTCCACATCGCGTTCTTCGACGCAATTAGGGTCCGGATCCGCCAATCCTGGAACATTTACTCTTGCTCTTATTGGTCTGCCATCCGTGCGACTGCCAAAACTATCATTGACACCCCTTCATTTGCTTTATCTACTGAGCCCCCTCGCGTTCGTGCAAACCATGATGCTCGCACAAGTCAGCGGCGAATTAATCGACGTGCGGGGGTGGTTCTTTGGCACTGTTCCTTCCTCTCTATCAGGCAGTATCCAGAATGTAACTTCGGATGTGGGAGACGCTGTGGTGGGTGTTATAGGCACCAGAGGAGCGCGATGGGGGTTGCTTTTGAATGGTGTTATGGCGTTTATGCTCAATGTGGTGAGCTTTAACGCGAATAGGAGAGTCGGGCCTCTGGGTATGAGCGTCGCCGCTAATGTGAAGCAGGTGGGTACTTTTTTTTTCTTGGGTTTCATGAAACCCGTGTGGGGTGCTCATTATTTGGATTACAGGTTCTGACGATTCTATGTGCTGTTTCGATGTTTGATTTGACGATTACGCCTGCGAATGCTCTTGGGATTGGTCTGACCCTTCTTGGAGGTGCTACGTACGCCTATGTCGAGATTATCGAACGGAGGACATCTGCCTCGTCGTCATCTCAGAAAACGATGGAAGGACAAGGTCCTCATCCCGCTTCGCTGGTGGGACAGGTTACACCCCTCCCCACATCCTCGAAAGATGTGGTGATGGGCAACGTCTAGGCTCAACCCTCGAACTTTGTCATATATACTCCCTTTTCTGCTTCGAATTCCCTAAATCTGTAATATACACACAACAAGACATTTATATATACATATTAAATAGTTAGTAGGGTTGCGACCTTTACACTTATCCTTTAGTTTCCCTTTCTTTTTCTATTGCGACAGAAATTATCCTCGCTACATTTCGTCATTCTGGGCTCATCTAGATATCTGGTTTTGATTTGTATATCCCTTCGTTTTATCCGTTGAATATGTTTGTTACACTACATACCATCCCTTGTTTGTACTTATCCTATCTATACTGTATCTATCATTTTTTCCCATTCCAAGCTTGAGTTGTGAAGTTTATTGCATTCGCTCAATGTGCATATCATTAACAATTGGAGTGCACGATCGCTGTGAAAGTGCTCATAAAGTAGTTTGATACACGTACATGTTTATGTTACACTTTTGTAATTTACTTCGCCATGACGGTCTGTAAAGCAAATTCGCATCTATATTCGCTCGAATCCCCACAAGAGCTTGGTAGCAGTAACCAGCCCTCTGAATCGAACAGCTGCTGTGGAGAGGGAGAGGGCTGGATGAGGACTTTCGGGAACGTAATGGGTTCACAATGGATCTTCAAAGTTTGATTCAAAGATGGACTGGTTGTCAGTATTGTCGAAAGAGAAGAACTTGAACTGCTGGCGGTGGAATTGAGATTGCTATTAATGCAGTGTGTCGATGGTGGTGGGTACCTAAACGTAGGTGGAGCAGTATTCGTCGCACGCAAGTCCCCTCGTTTCGGGATTGCTGATGCACCTATGCATTGCTCGATATCGGGCCCTGACGTTGGTTGCTGGTTTGGGTGTGTTGGTCCGGGGCACATAAGCTCATCGTAAAGTTCCTCCGTCCAGTTTGTCCATTTCTCTCCGATGCGGTGTCTTTTGATCATAGTACACGCGATGGTGTATTGCCCCTGGATGAGTACGGGTAGTGCTTGAAGTTCGGTTCTGAGGATGACAACAAATCCTATCAGTGTGGTTGTGAAGAGAATGGTGGCGGGAAATATTGATAATAGAATGACTGGATAACATGTCAGATTTAAAAGGGAAGTGGAAATGAGGATGGGCTTACGGGTTCCGGTGCATAAAGATGCACAGTAGAATTTGGGATGCGTTTGCGAGTGATGCAGTTTGGCAGAAACCGCGTCGACGAGCATCCTGGACATCTCGTCAGCACATGTAGGGTCAAGAACCTGTGCGACTTACACTAATACGACGAAAGGAAGAAAAGCAGCCATAATGAATACAACGACTGCTGCCTTGAGATAAAACGAGCGTCAGACGATGGCAAGTATAATCAAAGTGGGTCTTACCTGCATCTTCTGGCTACAGGTATAGTTGTTATCGTTTAGAAGCACAATGGCACAAAACGAGCGCAATAGGTCTCCATAGGCTATCAGGTCTTGTAAATCGATCCGCTGCCTTAGTTGACTAACGTGTAGACTCCGAGTCTGAGAAGGCGTGGTGGGGCTCGCGATCGATTGGAATTGCGCATGTTGCCCAGTCGGAGCGGCTGCGGAATGGGTTGCGATGACTTTTGGAGCTCGAAGAGGCTGTCTCTGAAGACGAGGTGGTCTAGGAATAGCGATTCGGAAGGACATAGTACAAGTTGCAATTTCGATTTGTCAACACTGTATGCAGAAGCCTGAGGCCTGAGGTTTCGAGGTGCGATAGACAAGTCATTTCGAACTCCTAGTTGTCGTCATAACTTATATAGTAAATTTAAACAGTAGAGGTACACGTTTTGCACTGTACATGGATGGTGTCTGCTGTCGTGGCCGGTGCACCGAAGTTGGAGCTGTACTTGGATTGCCGCAAACCATGTGAGTCAGTGCGATAAAATTTGGCTGAAAAATGGGTTAAATATACAGATAGCTTTGCATGGACTGCGAGGCTGCAGAAACTGAATTGAAGAGTGGTGCAAGGTGGGTGTTGTGGATCGAAATCGTGATGCGACGGAGGTGTGTCCCCACCCCTTGATTCAACTTTCCACGGTGCGTACTTGCTGTATCCAGAACAACAACCTGGGTCAGTCCTTGGAAATATTGACGGCATTGTCGTCTACCTACTCGGATGTGCAAAGTACGAAAACAAAGGATTTTATATTATTTCATTCACGCGTCTTTTCTTTGACATGAGTATCAAAGGCGTTGCTCGGAAATGATCATGATGATTCCCCGCTGTTAAAATCACTCCTGGAGACCTTGTTGAAAGATCTACTTAAACTACCTATCGTCAAACTCCACGAAGTCACCAACCACCCCCACAATCTTTTTTATTTTATTCTCTTTCTTTTGTTCATATTTTTTTTCTATTCAGATTCACCATAACTTACGCTCATCACCTTCCGGGAAGGTTTAATCACTCTTAGAACTCTACTATATTATCACTCTCGTTAAAAATGGTCAACGTAGTACCTACCAAGAAAGCGACAACTGTTAAAAAGAGCACTGGTGGCTTACCCCCGAATCCAAACAAAAACACCCGTATGTTTCTGCTTCCATCTGTGCTATTCTCCAGCGTTTAACATTTGGCTCCTTTACTGGAAGCTGGTTCACGATACGGACCACCCCCGAAACCCGACAACAGGGAGCTTGGGATCGCTTATGCTGATAAAGCTCCTATCGAGTACGTTCTTTATGGCAAAGAAGACTCGTCAAACCGCGCAACCAAGCCCGTGTTAGGATTGTTGACCGTCAAGTACAACAGCCACCAAGATTCCAACATGTTTTATCCCTCACCCAAACGGTTCAAGAATGCGCTCAAGAAGCAAACACCAGATCAAAAAGCCTGTCCTCTCAAGATATCATTTTCATGCGGCGATTGGACCAAGACGGTGGACGAGCAGAGTCCCTACCACGCAATGGACCCCGTGCATTACTGGGACATCTTCCTTGACTGTATCGATCGATGGGCCAGTCTCGAAATATGGGCGCCTTTTGTTCCAAGGTACCATCTGCAGAAAAAAGGGGTACCAGAGTGGAAGAACAGTGCACCTATTCTTCGAAACGTGGTTCTCACCGGTCCCAAGGGATTTAACATCGTCGAAACAGCCCAGTTTCTTTCCCCTTTATGGCGAAATTCACCGCTGGATTCCTTTGCAATCAAGCAAGTCAGCGAAGTTCCATACGACTCTCTTGCCCCCCTCCTCTTCCATTATGTGCCCACACAGCACCTTACTCAGCTCAGGATTGACTGCAAGCTGAGCGTTATTGGATGTTGCCTTTTGCTTAGCTCCTTTCCGAGTTTAGTGAATTGCACATTCGGGGACGTAACAGGACCGGCGGTAGATGGGCCGACTGTGATGTTTACCTGCGGAGAACTGGAATCTCTAAAGCTAGTCGTCGATTACGAGGACCATCGCGAATGCCGAGAAACATATATCTGGGATCTCTTGGATCGACTGGTAGCACCAAAGCTCCGACGTTTTGTAGTGGAATGCGACGATCGCTGGCAGAATACCTCGTTTCTGGCGTTTTTGGACAGGTCTCAATGTGTTCTCGAAGCACTCGAGTTCCTCCTTGTACGGATCGATCCAGAGAGCTTTCTGCAGAACTTGCGGAGATGTTTTAATTTGCGGGTGTTGATGTATAAGCCGGATTATACCCAAACACCTACGGCAATTTCTCGCGAAGTTCTGACGGCATTGGATCCTGAGGGGGAGGATTTGCTCGCCGACTTGGAGTTATTGGCTTTGAACGAAGACGCGCTGGGTGGATTACTGGACGGGGAGTTTTCAAGAGCTTTGAGGAAGAACGCCTATTATGACGATTTGGACAAAACGTACACCTTGCGCCTGTGTTGGTTTGAAGTAACAGGTGATCATGAAGAGCATGTGCAAAGGAAGAAGGACGCAATGGAGTTCGCGAATTGGCATAATCCCATGTTGCAGGTGTGGATGTCGGGCAACCATCTCGCCAAGGCCTGGGAAGAAGAGGTTGAAGCCTGTTTGAGGGTGCGATGTGTGTTTGCGGAGAAGGAGATTCCTCCGCTCGTCTTCATACCCGAAACTTTCATATAGGGGGCTTGGGCCAAAGTATGGAGAGCTCTGTAGAACAGGACCGTATATTGATCTGGTATGAGCTTTCATTCATGTAGACACATGATTAAAATAATGCAATTGTAAATCCTGGCACAAGAATTGGCAGTCCAAAGTCAATAAAGATACAGACATCTAAGGACTGAACAACGTTCAGTAAATAAAAAGAGCGCGATAATTCCATTATACTTACAAGAGTATTATGGTATTAAAGAAAGACTGTTCACTGTTGTGCCTCTAGTTTCTCGACGTAGGCAGCATTTACAGCGACAATATGGTATCCCACCACTGTGATCATTGCCAGAAGACCAAGAGAGTTTGCGAGATTATAAAGGGTCTCATGAGACATCATTTTGTTCTATAAACCAAGTCAGTAAAGCATATTAAAGAAAATAATAAATACTGACGATGGAGGCTGGACTATGTCGACGTGGAGAAGTCGCGAGCGTGTGCCAAGGGAATCGTCAATCATTTGTTTGGCTCTTGTTTGTTCACAAACGGACGAGGCCGGATTGGTGAACAGCACCGTGACCACAAGCTTTTTCCTCCTCCTCATCGACGCTCGTTAATACACCATGCGCCCCACACTCGTAGCTCGCGATGGCATGCCCGGACGTAAGTTTAGACTCATTATTATGGCTATAATTTATGCTCAATTTTTCTCTCTTTTTATAGCCAGGGTCTACGTGAGTGGAAACATTTTACAGCAGGAACCATTGCAGAAACTAAACATTCGCGTTGGTATTTCGAAATTAGAACCTTTGGTGGGGTGATAAGTCTGGTGTCAGACAAAAGGGAATGGTTACATACAGTGCGTGTTGAAGGCAACAGAAATTGGACCGACTGCTCACGTTGTGACTTAAATTTCTAGCCCTCTCCCCTTTCCAAACCAAGGCTGCACCCCACTGGCTGAGGTCATACATTTTCAACGGTTATCGCCGCATTTCTGGCGAGCTTTTCTTCTTTGGACTTCCATTTGCCATCGGTAAGCAAGCAATGACAGTCGGAGAGACCAAGGGACTAAGTAATGATCGTCCTTTTTCTAGGCTATGGTGTCTACGCCTGGGCCAAGAGCTACGACCACTGGCAGAACAGCAAGGCCGGTCATCTCGCGCAGGGTGAACACCACGATTAGACGTTGCTTTATCACACATAGAACCCTCTATTTTTCTTAGAACTGGAATAAAAGAGCAAATGCAACCATAATCATCTCTTGTCTTCTTGGTCGGTCCGGAAATCGTTTTACTGCTCAGGTTGACACTATCTTGCTTTGCGGGCAAGTACGATAATGGAGTCTTTTTTTTTTTTTTGATGCCCGTTGCTTGGTGTTCAAAATTGGTTCAAAATCGGCTGCATATTTAGGGACTCTGAGCCTGCTTGGCGCCATTCATGGGAAGTTCACCACAGTACCCTTTTACTCTTACTTCATATATCTAGGTCATATCCTGCTCATCCGTGGTTCGGGTCTTGTCAAGTGATTGTTTCTCTGAAATACTTTCCTCCAATCCCTTCACCCTTAAACTCGGACTTTTTTCTTCAGAGATTGTGAAAGGTATAAAAGCAGACCGAATTTTAGTTGAATACCTCAGCAAAGTTTCTTGCCTACACAGTTTTCAAGGTATCTAAATACCGCGATTACTTGACTGTCCAGACGATTTACCGCTTGTTTTCGTTTTTGCAGATGTACTTCTCTTTCAAGTCCGTTACTGCCATCCTCGTGCTCCTTGTTGCCTCGACTGCGGCTCAGGATATTGAATGTAAACTCCATTCTCAATGTCCTCAGGACCTCATGTGCTGTTACAACCAATTTGTGCGTATTCGTTGTTCTCTTGATTCCAACCTGTTGTCTGATTCCATCCCTTTAGCTTGGTACTGGATGGTGCATGACCGCAGTTGCTTGCGCTGCTACTTAAACAAGGGATTATTTTACCAACGGCATAATATTGTCCGGGGAAGAACGAAGTGTTTCAATTGTATTTTTGTGTTACCAAATGAAATCCATGTCAAAATCAAGCGATTTGCGTGCCCTGAATTTCAATATAGTCCTTGCGCCTTCCGGTCTTTTCAATTTTGACTACCACGAGTACGCAGACATTTCTCTTCAATAAAAGACCCACCTGTCAGAAAGGGTTACTCCCATGAAATTCATTGTCTTGCCGCAAATATACAGATGCGTACCGGTGGATACCTCCACATCCGCTGAGAAAAATTGCAGGCGAGATTAGGCCAGGTGCTCGACCCTAGCTTTTAACTGAGTACAAAAACATGAACATGTCATCTAATCAGAAACTGCCCCTCATAATTGACCTTGTCCAAGGTAAGCCAAGTAAATCCCTCCCACATTGTTCTCTGTCTTCAGCTTATCCCCTTGCTTGCAGATGCAATTCCTCAAACTCCAATCCGTTGCCGCTAGTCTTTTGCTTTGCGCCACTCTTGTTAGTGGAGCATGTACAATTGGCAAACCTTGTGAAAACGGCGACTTTTGTTGCCCCAATCTTGTTGTACGTCCCAGACTTTGCCCTGCATGTGTTTGCTGTTTAATTAGGGGTACTGGTACAGGGTGGAGTCTGCTTGCCATTCGAAGTGTGTATCAGGACAAAATAATGGTGCTGCAGCGCCAGACAGGTATCACCACTAAACACGACATCCCCCATGTACACGCCATTGACAAAACATTGAAGAATAAATTGGTTGAGATGTAGTACTTACATATTCCCCATCCTTCATGTAATGCAAACCGACACTGATGCCAAAGAATCATTTATTGAATAAAAAAAAGTAAAACAAAAAAAAAAACAGCTCGATAATCGTCCAAACAAATGACAACGATGCTAGAATACTAAACAGATTTTGCTCGATATAAGCCCATTTTACATACCCTAGACTATCTCCTCCTCGTCGACCTTGAGCTACCACTAGGCCCAGCTTCAGCATTACCACTGCCACTCGCTCTGCCACGAGTCAACCGGGTCATCGGAGGCTCTTCGTCATCCGAGACGATGACAGTACGTTGAGACCTCCTGATAGCAGCGGCGGCGGCAGCAGCAGCTGGAGCTGGCCTAGCCTCCTCTTGACGGGCGGCAGTTTGAGACCTCGTAGTACGTGAGCGACCTGATCCCGACCCCGAAGCCACAGCACTTCCAGAACCTCGCAACTCGCTGACGACTTCTACCTCCTCCTCCTCTTCGTTATCTTCGTCGTCGTCATCAACAAGTACGCGTCGACCGCGTCGCGCAGGCGGAACAACACGATTTGAGCCACCCACAACTTGTATTTCAGATTCTCCGTCAGACTCCGAATGTGATTCGGATGGAATTCGTCTCTGGATGTTGCGTCGGTGCCTTGCTCTGTGGTTGTGGTTGTGTCCATGGCGCGGTGGCACATCCACGATCTCGACCTCAGAGCCCGAATCAGTCGCAGCCTCTTCCTCTGAAGCTTCATCGTCAATAAAGCTGCCTCCGTAGTGCGAATCTTCGTCTGAATGTGGGTCTTCCTCGTCTTCATCCATGTGGTCAAATCCAACAAAAAATGGACCACCCATTCTCATATGTGCGCCAAAATTGCGAGCTTGTTGGACTGCATGCTGAAAGACGCCAGCATCTTCTTCATCGTCTGGGTCAACGTAGAAATCATCCATGTCGTCCTCGTCATCCTCATCGACTTCAGGACCATCATCGTGGCCATCGTCCCACCTATTATTATGCCATTCAATTAGGTGGTCGACGTCGGGGTTGATATCGAAATCATCTTCTTCTTCATCACCGTCAGCCAACAGTCTTGCAAGATCATCATAACGGCGTTCACCTCCATCGAAATCACTATCATCCCCCACTAATTCCATGGCCGCACGTTCCTGTTCATCGTCTGTATCGAGGTGATCGTCCTCCGACATGCTATCGCCCCAAGCGAGGTCCTCGGGGTCGATGTCGTCCTCTTCTGAATCAGGATGAACAAAGACACGCCCCCGTGTGCCTTGAAGGGCTGCAGCCATCAAAGCGGCTCTTGGGTGCCGTCTCTCTTGAGCCTCCATCAAGGCGCGGTGCGCAGGATAGCGGTGGTCACATTGCGTGCAGACTCCATTCCAGATTTCGTGCATGCACTGAATGCAGCGGTAGATACCATCTTCCTGGTCAAACATTCCAACTTCTTCTGGGTTCTGTGCATCGGCGTTGTTCTGAGCGTTTCCAGCACCGTTGGCAGCGGCACCTCCGTTAGCATTTCCATTGCCATTACCATGTCCCATGATAGCAGCAGCAGCATTATGTCCAAAAATGTCGTGGAGCTGAATGCGCGGATGATCTCGTTGGAAGTCGTGAAAGAAGTCAATGAAATCTCCACCTCTTCCGGAACCCGTTCTAGGGTGTACTCTGCGGAAGATGTTTCTCCATGGATCAGTATCGCGCTGTCCCCCACTCGGCCCTGTAGTGGAATTGGAGGGCCCAGCCTCTGGTTGAGCGGGTGGAGGAACAGGCAAGTCTCCTAGTCCACTTCTAACAAGGGATGCAACCATGGATTTGATCGTCCACATTTCCACAGGTCGCTCGGAGACAACTGAGCGACACAGTGGGCATGTTTTACTGCGCTTGACGTAGGCACCACGACGCGCTGCAGGTGTGTCCAGAATGTGATCGACATTCTGTTCATTCTCGGCTTCGTTGGAAGGTCCTGCCTGGTTGGCGTTTGGATTACGAGGTGCAGTGAACCACCTCACAAGACAGGGATAACAGGTGACATGACCGCATGGCGAAAGTGCATAAGGCCTGTGGAGGAGGTCAAGACAAATTTGACAGGTCAGCGACTGTTGGCTTTGGTTCAGGTGGTTTTGATGACGGTTTACGAGCTAAATAGAAGCGAGGGGTTGTTGAGACGAGGAAGGAGTGAGTTGGTAATTGTTAGAGGGTTTATACATGAACTGTTCAAAGAAACGTACCGATGTCTGTCTAGCCAATTCTTCCCGCAATCTCGCAAGCTCAGAAGCTGTGTCGAGATTATTAACTGCAGACGTAGATGTAGCGTTTGCTGGACTCTCGTCGGCTGGCGTATCCATCCTGGCTTTGCCTTTTCCCTTCGCAGATGACTAAAACATCGTGAAATGAATATCAGACTTTATTATATGGCAAACTGCGTAAAAACAACATACACTGATGCGAGGTGTATCGTCGTCGTCTTCATCGTCATCATCATCATCGTTGTTATCGTCTCCGTTGTTTCCATCCGGCTGGGGAGGCGGGGGTGATTCATTTTCAGGTTTACTGTCTTTCCTTCCTTCGTCGTCGACCTCTGGCTGTTCTTTGCTTTGCTCCATTACGACGTCGCCGTCAGTATCGACAATCTCCTCTTCTTTGACAGCCTCCTCCTCTTTGACCTTCTTTTTCTTCTTTTCTCGTGCTTTACTCTGTGGTTGTCCATCACTGGTGCCTGCGGTTCGGCTTTGGCTTTGACTGTGATTGACAGACTGCTGTTGGCTAAGAGGAGCAACCACCATTTCCACGAGACTGGAAGCAGAAGCTTGAGCAACAACGGGGGTGCGTTTCTTCTTGCGTCTTCTTTTAGTCTTGCTTCTCGCTGACCGCTCACCATTCTGGCCGTTCTCTGCAGCACTGCTCACCACACTATCACTTCGAGCATTACTTCTGCCATTCGTAGTTGCTGATGCAGCAACTGTAGAATTTGCGTTTCCAGCATCCAACCGCATCTTCTTTGACTCCCTCCCATCCGGCGCATTCTCCTTAGATGATTCAGTTCCTTGCGCCTGTGCATTGGAAGATGCGGCCGTATGACTTCTCTTTAAAGACTTGGCATTTGACTTTGCAGTAGTGCTGGGACCTGGCCCTGGTGTTGCTTGACGCGTCGCCGTAGGCATCGACTGTAACAGTAAATGGATAGAGGGTACTGGAATCGTAGCAAAGGAAAACACAATAAGAAGCAGGAAACAAAAAGAAAGGTTAAATACGTACTTTGCCACGGATCTGGTATTCCCTTTGTTCGCAGGTATGTATGTTAAGACGAATGACTGTGCAAGAAAGCTTAAAATACAAGTCAGTATTCCAACGCCCATTGCCAACAAGAATGAAAGGATGGCAAAGCTCACGTATCGGTAATTTTGCGACTTTGATCCAGTCAATCTTTTTCTCGCTTTTTAGCAGTCTTAAGACTTTAAATCAGTTATTCGGCGTGCTCTGAGTACAAGATGAAGGCTGGTGGGGGTTCAAAGGGAAGCTAATCGCACACGGCAAGATTTGCTCTTGTCAATGCGTGGCCTTGTTTGGCTATCTCTTCTCGCAGGCTGTATCACGCGCACGCGTGATGCACGCCATTAACCACAACAACGCGTCAACAAAGACGCGTCTGGCCAAGAATTTCCTTTTACTGGGTAATTTTGTCATGACCTAACACGACAATCATGCCCAACAGCACTTAAATCTATTTCCTTGTTTAGATTAAGAAACGTCTGGAAGTCGAATTTAAGGGATATCTGTTCATTAATTGAGAAGGTACAATACAATATTAATACACATCTTAAGCTACTTAAATGGAGCAGTACCGCAGAAAGCAGCAGAGTTGACAGCGACAGCTTCATCTTAATTCAAGGTTCAAACCCCTCCAACCGACTTCTTATATGGTATAATGATGCAATCCAGATCATCGTCCTTCCAGGCATCCTCACCCCCATTTTCACCTTGTTTGATACCTTCTCCATCATCGTCATAATAGTAAGGCCCTTGTTCCTTCATCATAAGAGTATGCAATCCGATACCATCCGACTCCATGCTCGCAGAACGCTGAAGTTCCAACGGGCTGGGTGGAATTTCGATGCCTGGTGAGACGAGCGTGGTGTCTTCCTCCCCAGCCATAACGATATGACAAGCGTCCTTGTCGATATTTTCGATCATTAACAGCATCTCTTGAAGACATTGTTGTTGGGTACCTGTTAACAGCCTTAGCACCGTCTATCCAAATCATAATTGAAAGTTTTACCTGATAGACCAGGATTGTAAACAAGCGGCCATGAAGCGTAAAGGGTACCACCAATGGCGCGTATTACCCCTGGTGATGTCATTTGTTCATGCATATCATCTGTGAAGTAAAACCTGAGTTAGAAAAACTGTTACATTGGTACAGACAATCGGTTTACCATGTGTCATCAAAACCTGGAATGTGTCGAAGGCCGTCTCACGCAGTAACATATCCTTCGAGTCCAGGAGCATTAGATGAACAATTACTTGCACAAACGACGGACAGTCTAGTGCAGCACGTAGTTCCGCTAGTTGAGAACCCAGGAGTAAGTTCAAGAAGAGAGCCATTGAAAGAGACAAATCACCATAACAAAAGAATCGTTGGAGTGTTTCCAACACCACTATCTCTGTCTGTGTACTGCCTTGATTTTTCACAGAAACGATATCCCAGATTTTATCATACACTTGGTACGAAATAAGACTTGTACGAGTGTTTTCTGTTATAACACGGTTTTTTGTCAATGCGAGTAAAAAATATTGATAACAAAACTGACCGAATCGAGCAAGTTTTGCCAGAATTCGAAGGACCAACCACTGAGATTGAAGTTCCGCTCTCTGTAGTAGGTCAAACAAGCACACGACGTTCGACCTTTTCGAGAACAGAATAAAAGATTCGTCTGGGGTGTGACCATGTTAGTATTTGGACAAAACATGCGGGGCGGATTCTGCTTACTATCGTCCAGAAGACTCATCAAAATATACAAAGCAGATTGACGATAGGTCTCCTGCTCCGATAACGTAGCTTCGCAAACCGAGTCAAAGAAAATGGGCGTGAATAGCTTCCGCCGGAAGTAATCTAACAAGCAACGACGATAAGTAAAAAAACTGCACTTGAATTAGGAAAAACTCTTACCATTTTTCATTAAACAGTAAACAATATCGACAGATAGGCCTTGTGCAGTCTCGTCCGTCGTCGAACCAAAAACATGCAGTGCCTGGTTCATTACATGAGTTGTGACAAGATTTAGATAAGGGTCTGAAAGAGCAAGACATGGAATCAGCTTCGTAGGCATGACACTTTGAAGAATACAGACCTTGCTCTGGTGTTTTAACAGCGTTGGCGCGATTAAAGATTTCCAAAATGAGAGTGAGTCCTGTGACTATACTATGTCGTCTATTGGTTCCCAATAGACGGCATATGATTTTTGGGGTAGTATGAGGGAGAATCTCGATTGCGTCAGGAGCTATAGATCCAGTTTAAAGATCAGCAGCTTGAAAAACGAAGATCAGACAACATATCAAACCTGTTTGTAGACAACATTTGAGTAATTGGAAAGATGCATGAGCGACGTCGTCTCTATCGACAAGAATGGCGTGCATTAGGTCGTCCATCAATCTGGTCGTCAATATCCCAGGACGGAGGGACTCTAAAACGGAATGAGATACTGCTGAAATCAAAGAATACGAGGAACTCACCCAATTGAACGAAGTCAAACAGAACATCCAATACTTTTATCTTAACCTGAGGTGTTCCCAGGCTTAGAATGTCAAGTAGCTTGTTCACTGGCTGCGATTTCTGAAGGGCTTGAACCAGATCCACTGTGTACCATTGTCAGTGCTCATAGATTCAATTACAACAAAATCACACTACCATAAGGCAAACATTGGGCAAGCAAATCCAGTGATATCAACAGGTCTGCCTGACCAGGTTGATAGCTATCCAACGAGCGGAGGATAGTGTCCACGATACTAGTTGGCACCGAAGGCTTCGAGACATCCATGTCCCGAATTGCATCCATAAAGATGGACGTATTCAGTTCTAATTCAATGATTAGTGTACTGGTGGGATATCTTGACCGACCAACACGTACTGCAGTTCAGGATGTTAGATAATATCTGGCTTGCGAATTTCTTGGACACCACGCCGTAAAGTTCAGACGTGATGGTCTTAAGGAGGTGGTAAATGAGATCCGTCGAAAGGAGATTTAGACAAGTATCGGCTACACCAATATAAATGTAAGCAATGAGACTGAGGACACTTTCACAGGATACTTACGGGTGTTAGAAATAAGGAACAATACAGAAAAGACTTCCTCGGCAAAGTCACTTGTAATATTTTGCAGCTTAAAAAGCTCCAACAAAGACGTCTCGAGTCCTTGATCCACGAGAAGGTACTTCAATTCATCTGAATTCCAAATTAAAAGAGATATGCAAATGCGAGTGAAAACAACTCACCGTATTCCAAGCAATGTACGAAATAATTGAATATCTGTCTTCTAACATGAGGGGTGGCACGTAACAGAGGTCTTGTCATCTTTTGACAGGGATGGTGTTGAAGCAGTGCGGCCCTAGCGTCAGCTATGACAGTGAAATAATGGTTCAAACGTTGTCGATGTAAATAAGAGGAGAAAACTGAGACGCATACCATAAATGAGTATATTATCCAGGATTCTAAGGACAGCGGCTTGCCCTCCGCCATCCTCGAGTTCAACCATACTAAATAATACGTCTAGATGATTGAGCCCCAAGAATACCTCCCTTAGCTGGCCTGTTTATGTGATGATTTATTCAATTTGTATAGGTAACCAAAAGATGCTATGAAACGAACCGCTCTCCAACAAGGCTGATAGCGTATCCGAGGCTGCGTCTTGCACATTTAGATGGTCTTTCTTCAAAAGTGCCTTGAGCATCAATTCAAACAGCTGATGAATCCATGGTAAGAAGTCAGAGGCATCGCAGCAGTCCACAACCTCGAATGTGTCCTGAGGGTCTGCTTGAATGGTGAATAAAGGATTTATCAAATAGGAGGGTATATCCCACCATGTTGAAGGAGATCGGGAAATAACCCTATCGCCTCTGCTTGCAATTGAGAGTCTTTGCCCGGAATAGTGTCAATTAGGGTCGGAACAATGTTTCCACGAACCAATGCATAACAACTAGCAGCTAGAAGGTTCTGAGCTATGACGCAGCATTGTTGAAGTTATGAGATACGTACGATTGGAACTTAGTGCTCTTATGGCGTTTAATGCACCCTTGTGAATACGTCGCTGTGGGTTATGCATCATGTTGGACAATATCGTTCCAAAATCCACTTCCAAAACCATCTGACGCAAAGTAGCTTTTAGGAAGGCCAGGTCAGCATGAGATCCAATACAGCCCAGAGAAAAAAGAATGAATCACCATCTGCAACTAGTTTTGTCACCATTTGTCCACCATCGATCGCCGAAAGGGCCAATAAAGCCTCAATTAAATACTTCCGATATAGGGGTTTGGTGCAATTTAGAAGCATATTCGGAAGAGGGTCCGTGAAGCTACTGGATAGTGACAAGCCTGATCGAACGTGAATATGAATGCGGATACAAATCATCAGCAAAACGATGTTATCGCTGTACCCCACCCATGAATGAAGGACACCCCCTGGCTCGAGCACGGGAATAAGCGAGTTCGCAGTCCAATTAAGTGCAGAGTTAGTTGTCTGCACGAGCGAAAGAAAAACGATCAAATGTGCTTCCGCAGAGTCAGAGCCCTCGGACTTCCCCACACCAGAAAGCACATCCGAAAGACTGCGGGTCAAAGTAGGAAAGGGATCGATGTCATATAAAAGACGCTGTAATCGGGCAGTTATGGGAAGACCTGCCAATGCACAGATCGGTCCTTCAAGGTGGGATCCTCTTGATAAGAAGAACAAATTCACTAGGACCTCTGTGCGAAGCTCGTCCGATGGAGGACGGGAGACAAGAACCAATCTCAATACGGATGAGACTGCCCGAAAGATGGATTTTGACCACTGCTTGCGCAATTGTGTCACAGAGAGGCATAAGAGTTCCATCTTGGTAATTTCTTCCCTTGTCATTCGTCTCTTGCTGAAGCGACGGTGCATGGGTTTGTAGTAAACGTGGCCGCATATGTCCAAAATGACAACCAATGGCAGAAGCAGTGCTGGAAACTAGAATGTCATATGAACTTGAGCGATATGTATAAGCTTGGAGCATCACGCTTACAATAGGAAGAAGACTGGACAGAGGTGTCCGAAAAGGCGACTGAGGATTAAGTATCGGCCGCATACTGCACCCCAAGTACAGCAGCATCGTTGCGGCAATAAGTGCTGTCACGACCACGGCGATCCTAGGGTCATCTTGAAAAAGAAGGGTAACAAGTCCTCCAAAGAAGAGATAGAAAGCTATATGGAGTGTGATAGGGAGCGTGGTAATGACAGTCCTCAAATGACGCTGATCATCGCCGAAAAAACGGCGGTGGCGGTTACAGGCGTCATCCATTGGTAAACCTGCGGAAACCGGGATGAATTGCGAGACCCAGCCCTTGGCTAGGATAGTGCCAAACGCGCCAACCAAGCTGAAGGTAAGGCTGACGAAGAGTAGACCATTTATCCATAGAATTGCAGCAGGTGGTGTGTAATGTGAATTCTGAGATACAGTCACTTCTTGGGATGCTGTTTGTGGTGATTGGAGTGTCTCGATCACGAGTTCAAGCAATATGTTGGTGGTATCCTGATTGTCCCTTTGCAGGCCTTTCCTTGTTTCGATTAGAAACGCGGTCAGGATAGCCGAAAACAAACCAGCCTGTTCGTTATAATCACATTAAAACATTCTTTATACCGTTGCAGATATACGCACAAAAATAAGAATGGTGTCCAAATCACTGTTCCATATTCGCATAAGCTCTTCTCCCTTGGACTTGGTAAGCTCCAGATATGTGGTCCAGACTTTAGCGTCCTCCGAAAGATAGTCGGAAAATGGGTTTAAAAGACTTGAAATGGGAATTGGGGCATAACATTCCGAGTCAGTAGTTAGAACGGTGGCTGCTCTAGATGGTGCACGAGTAAACGAATCTGGAGATTATGTCCGTAAGCACCACTGCAAAGACATCTTGAACGAGTCATATAACATACAGTTTTCGTGATCCAACTTATAATTGGAACCACTGGAAACTAGTTTATCCTTCAAAATCCGCTGTTTGCCCCCAGCTTCAGATCTGAGGACAGGTTGTAAAATCCCAAGGAGGACGTCGACAATTCGATCCGCCATGCAAGCACAGATTAAGTGAAGCGTCTATTAGAAGGAAAGGTCATAACTTTGGGGGCCTCCTTTCGAATTCACTGGAATTTTTGGACAGTCTTTGGGAGTCATAGTTGCACAGCATTTCCGACAGTATATTTTAATGGCTGGGAAAGACATAGAATTAGAAAAAGCTAGCAAGTACAGCCTCCATAGGGTTCGTGGCGTCCCGACACCAGGGTAATATAGCCCATAATAGTAGAATTGAAACATAGCCTCAGACGGAAAGTAGGAAAGGTTACCCCGTTCACCTTGTTGATACACGTTGTTGGGTGAATCAAGGGTGAATGGCAGGAATGGTGGTCGGCAAAGACGCGAACCTGATGGCTGATGCGCTTGATGACCGTGGGAAAGCTGTATGTCATAGTCTCCGTACAATGGATTATGACGTTAAGGACAACCTAGTACGAGGACGTTGTTCCCAACGACGAACAAGGACTTTGCTGACTTTCCTTTTGTTTTACAGGGATCTATGTAAAATTTAGCAGCTAATCAAAGGATTGGCATTATATTTTCTAAAAAGGTAGTCAATTGAAATTGGCCATGACATCGTTGGCCTCGAGGCAGGCGGTTGGCACGACCATGCCTGTATCGGCGAAACGGGGCATGATGGAAAACGTACAAGGGTGCACTTCAAACGCTAAAACATTTCCAGGATCATTATATATGTATGGTGCGCGCATGTCTTTCCCTCTTATCTTGCAATTCACATCTTCTCCCCCTTCCTTATCCTTTAGGTTGTCTGGCTTACTTTTGTGCCGTCACTACATCCTCTTGAGCTCTACAATACCATATCTATCGTGCCGTAGACCCTTCAACACTTTCCTACGTTTGTCTCCATATATTAACCTTCCCCGCATTGAGATCTCTATGAGCTCTGTCAACGCACGCACCAGAAATCACGTTCGACGAACCCCTCAAAAGTCCCAAATTCCATCCGTCCACTGGTTGTTCAGAAGTAATATTCCCAGAAGGAGGGCCTCGTATATTGCACCAGACATTCACAAAAGGAACTTCTTTGGCATGGGCGATATAATTGGCGTTTTAACGAATGTGCGTATATTTCCAACCTCAGAATGCGTTCTACCGCTAAACTCTGTCCAATAGCCTGCGGAAACGGTGAAGTCGCTCACTGAATCCAAAAGATTGCTGGAAGAAGCTCGTCGCGAAATTAACGAAACTCGAGAACGAGCTCAACTACGTCCCAAACACACGTTCTCCCGTTTACCTGGTTTCTTCCCCCGTAATGCTGAGATGCTCGCAATTGAGCGAGCATTAGAAGGAGACCCATCTTTCACAGTATTATTCGGCTCCAGCTCAGTTGGAAAGGTGCTTGTTCCAGTCTAACATCTTGATTTACATTATATTGACCCACTCATAGACGGCTTTGTTGCGTGAAGTTCTAACTCGCGATGATTATCATGTCCTACATTTCGATTTACGCATTGCGGGTTTCGCCGACCTTCCCAGTCTATATCTTAGTCTCAGTCAACAGATGGAGCAATATTTCGTGGATATCGCAGAACGGATGGAAGGCTACGAGGAATTCGAAAAAGAAGCGTGGAGCTTCAAGGTAATACATCTGTATTTTTTGTTTGATGCACAAATTTTGACTAGACACCATAGCATGATCGTTTGAACGTCGAACGCCGGATCGATGACAGCAGCGCTGATAGAAAGCACCAAGGCGTCAAAACCAGCGACATTGCCCGGCTAATGGAACTTTTTCAGGTAGGTAATTTTCTGGTGCTCCACTAGGTTTGGTCTCACTGGCTTGTTTTAGTCCTCTTTATTAAAATACTGGGAATTTCAACCTCATTCGGATGAACACAGCGATACTTCTTCATCGTCGAGCAAGCATGCTCGAAGGCACGACACAGATAACACAGACACTTCAGGGGGAACACGTGTAGAACATGGCAGTGAGAAATCCGGAACTAGGACGAGGTGGGGCTTCAAAATGTGGGGGAAGAAGAAGCAACATGACCCAAGGTCTTCTCAGCACTTCACTGCCGAGAATCTTGCCGCCCAGGAAAAGGGAAAGGAGCCTCAGAAACCAGTAAAGAAAAAGATGCCCGTGAGTTTTAAATCCATATTTAGAGTGATTGCCAACGACTTATCCAGCGGAATAGGTATTGTTCTTTGATGAAGCTCATAAACTGTAGTGTGACTTCTTCTCATACTTCGAAATGGTTTGCTCATATTATTTTCAGCCCTGCGCTTATACAGTCAACGGAAGCCATGAAGTGTTTGCTGGACTCCATGCTTGTATTGACCAAGCAGGACAGGCTATGTCATGTTATACATGCAACCAGCGACCCCTTTTTCCAGACATGGCTACGTCAACTAAACGTTATGCAGCATTGCAAAGTTTGTATCATCCCTTGCTCCATCATTCTTCCCGAAATTGACACTCAAGCCTTCGTACTCAGATTATTACTATTGGTGATTGTTCCAAGGCGGAGACCAGAAGCTTTTACAGAGACCGTCTTCTTCCTCGTGTTCCCGAGCGTTTCAGACATGGTCTGGATTTCGAGAGCATCTACGAAGCGTTTGGAGGCAAGCTCGCCCACTGGCAGGACTATATTACCGATTACAGTTCGTCCATTTCCTCCTTATCGTCGCATTTCTCACTCTAATTCATTTTGCATGGACAGTCAATTCGAACGGAGCATTGGAAAGTAAGTCATTTTCTTTTCATATGTATTGCCTCATAATAATGCTGGGTGTACAGTTAAACAGAGTTCACACTTCCTTCAAGCCCACGCCCTGCTCAACCTCCACATCATCCACTCTTCACAGGCACCTGGACAGGGCCAAGAAGGAGAGTCACCACCAGGTGCCGCAAATGCCAGCACTGTCGATACCCTTCACCCTGGCCTAGGCCCTGCCGGTTTCAAGATTTACAGTGCCATCCCCGCCCCAACATCTTCCGCTTCCTCCGCTATCCTCAGCGGTTCGGGGCCCTCGAGCGAACCACCCGAGTTCACCGCGATGCAGCTTTTGAAGGTCATGTCTCGGTTGTCTCGTCCCGACACACAGTATCTTCCCTACTTCCACCTCTGTAGGGAGCTAGGCGTGAGGACTGTGGATGGAATGGTGAAAGGAAGGGTGCTGGATCTGCGATGGACGGAGACTGTCACCAAAGAATCGGTCGAAGAACCCAGGGTAAGGAGCAACGGGCATATGCCTGTCCCTGCCATGGGCACTCAGCCGAACCAGGCGCCTCTGGCGATGCCCGTACCCATGCATGGAACTGAAGCCACCTTGGTTGGGGAAGGAAGTGTTCGCGGGGCAACACCCC
Source organism: Panaeolus cyanescens (assembly GCA_002938355.1). Taxonomy (NCBI): domain Eukaryota; kingdom Fungi; phylum Basidiomycota; class Agaricomycetes; order Agaricales; genus Panaeolus; species Panaeolus cyanescens. The sequence goes on along the minus strand of NHTK01001283.1, from coordinate 25,638 downwards.
ACTTTGACCCACCTCCTCCTTTGGATGATGATGATGAAATGATCCCTGTATCCGACGCTGAAATGGGCATGCCCATGGGAGGTATGCCTGGGCAGAGGGTGTCTGGTGACGTCTTTGAAGAGGTTATGGAAGTCGTTGGTCCAAAGTTGGTACCAGTCACCCCAATTATGCGTTACGCGATGAGGAACGTCGTCCCTGAATACGAGGATGACCAGTCGGTCTCGGAATATGCTTCACTTAGCGACGTTGACGAGTATTGATTTCGCTATATCTGGTCTCATCTCGCCATCATTTCTCTCCTTCATCGATTGCACCATTACATCGCATCACATATATGTTTCTTCTGCCTCATACATTCGTTCACATTTGTAATTAACAAATTTCGGTGGATTCTTCATGCATCTCATAGTGTATCATCCTTTCTGTAATAATACCCATATATCTCTCATCCGATTCATATGTACATTCAGTATTTATTGACTTCGACCAGATGTAACCCGTCATCGATTTATGCCATCCAAATTATATCCAGAGGCATAGCGTACACGTCACTTAACTTTAACTTGGTGACCCAATGTGAGGATGACAGCTTTCGGCCATTGTCGTCCATTTACTCGAGATCAGCGTATTTGACGTCAGCATTTGCCTCGAGCCATGCCAGCCACTTCTTCAGGTACGACCCACCATGACAGACTGTCGACGAATCTCCGACGACGCACTGTTTAGCCATAAGCAGACTATATTGAGATAAAGCAAGGAAATCGACCTACAAGATGTCTTTTTGCTCTCGTCATAGCCACTGCATAGGTCACGTCAGTTCACGAGGTAATAAAAATATGTGAAGGCCTGGGGAAGATTGTACCATTTAGTCTTCGCTTTTCTTTCAGGAATCCTACTTCTCTCTAAATAGAGCGTAAGATTTATTAATAATCTAAAATATAGGGTCTTCAAGAGATATTTTAGACCTGCCTTATCGTTGCTTCGAACCAATGAGATTATCACCGCCTCCTTTTCGCGACCCTGCATCCCATCAACTGTGCCAATTTCCATGGTTGGTCCATGCTTCGGTCGGAGTAAGGAGGTAAGCAGCGTAACTTGTGCTTGGTATCTAATTCAAGAGGAGAAAATTAGTCTTTCTATGGCCGAAAAATATGAAACAAATTTGCTGATACTAACGGTGTTATAATCGCAATTTGACCTGGGGACAGACCAGCTTGAATCTGTTCAATTTTCAAGTTAATGAAATACCGCGTGATTGGATTAATGACCTACCAAGCTATCCACCCATTTATCTACAATAGTTGCTTCGTTCTCATTACACCTACTTCCTTCATCTCCGTCTCCATCTACTCTCTCAAAGAATTCGCAGCCAGCCGTGTCAAAGAACACGACAGGAGTCTGAAGGACCTCCTTCTCAACGTAATCCGATTTCAACTCCGACACCTCAATGTTGAGGTCTGGAAGATCGAAAAGCAAATGCGAGGCCACACTTTCGTGAGACTTTAATTTGGATCCATATAAGGTTTGAGAGGGGAACGTGCATATGAGATCGTGCATGCTGTTCAGGAATTCAGGATAGTTGGGCATTGAATCGAACAAACATCAGCAATAAATACGACAGGGGGCTCACCGGTATTGTACCTCAAGCATTCGCTTGATGCTTGCTCCATACATTTTTTCAAGGCGGTCAAAGAGAGTTGTCTCAAGGGTCCGAGGGGGGACCAACTTGGGTACGATCACTGTAGGGCTCATGCTCATGAGAGCAGCAGCAGATGCTAATTCAGCTTCGCTGTCATCTGTCGTTGAATCTTCAGACTGCTCTTTAGGGACTACCTGAGAATTAGTTGATTTCTTTGTTTTATCTTTCGTTTTTGAGGCTTTGTTTGTTTTTGGCTCTTTTTTGTCCTTGTTGATCGAGATTACGGTAGGAGGTAGTTGCATTGGGTCCCCCGCCAATATAAGCTTCTTTGCCTTGAAAATGGGTATCCAGCAAACCTATAGCTTTGGGGTCAGAGAAAAATATGGACCCGGCATAATGATCTTACAGCCTCGACTGCTTGCGTTGCTTCATCGATGATTACAACGTCGAAAGTTTGGTTGAAAAGCTGTCGACTTCCCGCGGAATGGCAGGTTGACACCACCACCTAAGAGATTCGTCAATAAACGAGACAGGAGTCAAAGCGTTTTCTAACCTGAGACTCATTGAGCACTGATTTGACGATCCCACCTTCCCTCTGGCGATACCTAATAGTAGATCAGGTTTGGCCTAGATATTTTTGAACTTTAATCTTACTCTTTCCGAAGAGCTTTGACGTCATCCCATAATTTCTTTCTTTCTGCACCCCTCGGTGCCTTCCCTTTGGTTCCCTTCCCTTTTCCCGATAAAATCCCAAGAGTGGTTTCAAGCTCTACTTTGACGTCCCGCGCAAGAACAGCTTGGTCTGTATTGGTAGCTTTTACCTCCAGGGTGCTATCTAGAATCCCTTCGCGAGCTAAAACACGGGCAGGGTGTCCGATCCGGGTGACTTTTAATCTATCACCTTTATCTGGAGTTGGCAAAGCAAGTAGTCGTTCGAGAATATTGTCTACGGAAAGGTTGGATGCACCGCAGACGAGAACACGTTGAGGCTTAAGGTTGACGGTGGTCTGAGTTGTGAGTTGACGAATAACCTCAATCAGAGTATGTGTTTTGCCAGTACCTAATGACGCGTCAACAAATGGACTGGAATCAAAATCAAAGCTTCATACCGGGTGGTCCGTGAATGCATGCCACTTCTGGCGATTCCAGACAAAACTTGACGGCAGCCTTTTGGCTATCGTTCAAACTTTGATCAAAGAAGGGAATGTTGTCAACCCGTTCCTTTGCAGAAGGTGGCCTCAGAGCTAGGAGAACTTGGATAAGGTTTGTCAATTCGCCTGCGGGTTTTCCATCCGCATTTCCCTGTTTATTGGAAGCATGAAGACAGCAGCCATTTGGATCTCAAAAAGGTCTGGAGCTCACGGAAGGAACAGCAATCTTCTCCAATTGGTTAATAGCTTTATCCATCCTTATAAGAAAGGCTGTTAGAAGACCGACGTATTCATCCGTTGCACTATTTGCTTACCTATCGAAAGTCACACTATTAGCCAACTTCAACACCCTGCATCTCTCTGGGAGGTCAAGCACATCCGAGTTACCACCATCAGGAGAATCAATAGCAATCACAATGCGAGAATCAGTGACCTGTGCATGGTATAAGTTGACAATTAAAAACATAACATTATTAGCGTGGCAGACCTTGTAAACAACACCCTCCGCCTGCGAACTCTTGTCAGCGGTTGTTTGGGTCTTGGTTTTTTTGGCAGTTGCATTCGAGGCGACATGGGCCTCAATTCTCGCAAGATCACCATTTCTATAGCACAGCTACTTGAGCAGATGTATCGTCATACGCTCGGCGTGCCATACCTAAAGGTGTGAGGAGGGAATATAGGACTGGTATGGTACGCCGTTGGACGCTCGAGTTCAACCAAACTAGCTTTACAAAGCTTAATGGGATTTTTGGAAAGATATAATGTGGTAAATGTACGTTTTCCCCCCAAGACCAATATTCATGGAAACGATACTCAGGCCTCCCAGGCATAATCCTTTCTGCTCTAAAAGCTTGGGTCCACAGTTAGAAAGGAGGAGTGACGATCTCTCAATCTCGGCCGCCCTTTCTTGAGCTAACAAAGTCCGATGTCGTTCCAAAAAAGTTATAATATCCTGCTCTGAGGCCATGATGCACTTATTGCAGAAAAATCACGTCGAGGAGAACAATATGATGGCAGATGACGAGTAGTCGACCATTTACGCGACTTGAGATCTTTGCTGTAACGTTGAATTACCCACGACTTGATCTTATCGTGATTTCATAGCCACCCCCTAAACCAAAACCTAAACTCTGCCGAAAAATTCGATACAATTCGGAAACTCCTTGTGAACCACAAAGCAAAGTAATCGTAAAGCGCTACACCATATAAGTATGCCAATGTTAACGAAAAACAATCTTTTAAGGCTGTTTTCGAGATTTGCAGTCTCACGATGATCAAGGTCATGCGCAAAGGTCGCAATGCAAATCATGTTACATCTCAATCTTGGATAGGACTCTCAGGCTCTTCCTTATCAATCTTGAATACTGCTTCCAAAGAATTTGGGAACAATAACTTCCATGTGCCAACATCATACCTCCAAAGCACCGCAAGGGGTCAGCGAGAGGGCATGGCATCCTGATGATGCAGCCAAGCCTGCACCTGCTAGACCAAATTCAAGCGAAATATACAGACCTGACGTCCTTGAAACCATTGAAGCTAAGATTAAAGAGATAGATAATGAATTACGTGCCCTCAGCTTGGATATCCATGGTGCGTTCTACCCAACAGTGATATTAGATATATCCAACTAAAACCATTTCTTATTCTTTAGCTCACCCCGAGCTTGCCTACAAGGAATTGTTGGTACCTCCTTACTTCCGCTTCTTCGATGCCTCACAATGGACATAGCTATGCGCATGATGTGTATACTGCCTTCATGGAAAAACATGGGTTCGATGTCACCAAACATTTCCACCTTGAGACCGCTTGGAAAGCCGTTTTCGAATACGGAAGTGGGGGCAAAACCATAGGGGTAAATTCAGAGGTAATTACATCAGACGTCCAATTGGATATACTTTGGTGAACCCGATTTTCTGAGATGGACGCACTACCCGCTATTGGCCATGCTTGTGGTCATAACTTGATTGGCATCTCTGGTAAGTGGTGCAAGCACCTATTCCAGCTGTAAGTTTTTGACAGGTTTTTCAGGGGTTGCGGTGGCAATATCCATAAAAGCTGCGCTGGAAAAGCATTCAATTCCTGGAAAGGTCGTTCTGCTCGGCACTCCTGGTTTGTCTTGTCACATAGCCCATCTCATGCTTCGCCCTGCTTATGGAGTCCCATATTTACATAGCCGAGGAGGGTGGTTCCGGCAAGGTCATTCTCCTTGGGAATGGGGCCTACAAGGGAATGGAAGCTTGCTTGATGTAAAAATATTTCATCTCACAGTCATCTTCCAGTGCTTTAATTACATTTTCAGGTGTCATCCTGCCCCAGGCCCAGTCGGATCAGTCAGCTTATCGAGCTGTTTGGCTTTGCAAAGGATGACAGTGGAATATACCGGACATACGTATGTGCATAGCATCAACACACTGCTTTACACTAAAATAACGTGTGTTTTCTTAGAGCTCACGCAGCACTTTCACCTTGGGAGGGCAAAAACGCTCTTGACGCAGCTGTACTTGGTTATAATAATATTTCGGCTCTTCGGCAACAATTGCGTCCTACCCATCGGGTACATGGCATTTTTGAAGGACGCGATTGGGCGCCTAATAGTATATTTTTATCATCTGCTTACCTGGCATTAACTGACGATACATTCTCAAGTTATCCCCGACTATGCGAAATTCATGTAAGTTGATACCCGTCCTAATTTTGATTAGCCGACACGTCGCTCATGGGCTTCGACACCTTTCAATACAGTTGCTATGTACGAGCGCCTACTCGCGTCGAAATGGAAGCAACCGTTAAGCGAGTCACCCCTTGTTTCGAGTAAGCCTCAATATGTTGTTTTGAACCATTACAGTCGAGCTTATTATAAATCATACAGGGCGGCTGCTTTGGCTACGGGCTGTGAGGTTAAGATTACTTTTACAGGCTCTACCTACGATCTCCGTCAAAACAAGGCCCTGGGTGACGAAGTGGCAAGCATCGTCTTGAATAAATATGGTGCGATCGACTATGAATGGGGTATTCGAAGCGCTTCTACGGATTTTGTGAGTCATATATCTCGTCATTGTGTATCAAGATATTCTTATACTCCTCCCCAAGGGAAATGTCACATATGGTGTGTGGAGACAATCTCATTGATTCCCTTCTCAAGCTGATCCTGATGTTCAATCTAGACCTTCCGGCACTCCACCCTGGATTTGGTAGATGCCGCGTATTTGAGTATGCTTCTTGAAAGATGCTGATGTCCTTTTTTTGGTAGCTATTCCAACCATTAAGGATGGTGGAAATCATACTCTGGGATTTGCGGCATCTGCGGCGACCATCGAGGCTCATAATGCCTGTTTGGACGTATCCAAGGCACTTGCCGCCACAGGAGTGCGTGTTATCACGGACGAAGCATTCCTCGCAGAGGTGCGTATGGTCTTGTCAAAAAGCGGCCTTGATCTGAAATCCTGGACGATGCTAGGTGAAGAGGACTTTTCAGGAAGACGTAGCTATCAGGGCGATTACTCAATAAAACGACCACTGCACTACTAGTCAACCTGACGAAATTTAAATACCAAATACTTTGTCCAGAGATTTTTCGAATGTGTTGATTATCATTTTTGAAAGAGCGCATACCTACTTTACTTTGAGGTTCGATGTACAACGTTATTTCTAAGATTTGGCAACCCGCGCGAAAACGGACTCAGAAATGATAAATCACGTCATGTTCTCACCTGTTCTTGAACAGCACTGTTTATTTAGCAATGCCAATGGCACACGGAACTCGGCCTGAGTCCCGTAGCAGCTAGCTCCCATTTCTCTTATAGGCTCTCAGGCTTTGACGTTCCCATTGTCCCTAAAGATGTGCACTGATTCCTTGCATCAAGGTAAAACGACCTCAGGAGATGTGGTTTGGCGACCCGGGGATGGGTCCACACCTGCACCTGTGAATCCCGATCCCTCTCAGATCTATCGGCCAGAGGTACTTGAAACCATTGAGGAAACCGTACATGATCTCAGTGAGAAGTTAAGGGGGCTGAGCTTGGATATCCACAGTACGCACAGGCCCCTTAATGCTTACTCACTGCTACGTGGGCTAACCCAGGAGTCACAGGTCATCCGGAGCTTGGATATGAGGAGTAGTACGTCCATCTCCCAATTCGCAAAAAATCATGCCCAACAGTCGCTCATTGTTTATGTCAGTTACGCTCATGATGCATACACCAAATTTATGATTGAACAAGGCTTCGAAGTGACCAAGAAGTTCCATCTCGAGACAGCATGGAAGGCTACATTTATCCATGCCCAGGGTGGCAGAGTTATCGGAATCAATTCAGAGGTAGGACTTTTTGATGTTCGAGGATGACTCGGGGATTCACTAAAAATGTTCTTGCCTGTCTTGCCTAGATGGATGCTTTGAAAGGTATCGGACATGCTTGTGGCCACAATCTGATTGGTATATCAGGTAGGTAGCTCCCTTCTGTGATCAGATGTAATCTTGGAATGTAATCGTACAATGGTACCGATTCCCATTGTAGGTGTCGCGGTGGCTTGCGCGTTGAAGGTGGCTCTTGTGAAGCATAACATCCCTGGAAAAATCGTTTTACTCGGGACACCAGGTGAGTACCGAGACTTTTTCTAAGAAATTTCAAGAGAGGAAAACAAGAAAGTGACACATAATCCCCTTCAGCGGAGGAGGGGGGTGGAGGAAAGGTCCAATTGCTTGATAAAGGTGCATATGATGAAATGGACGTGTGCTTGATGTGCGGAGATTCCATCTAATCCAGCTTGTCACTCCATCTGATGCTTGAATACCCTGTAGGTGTCATCCTGCGCCAGGGCCAGTAGGTTCTGTCAGTCTAAGTGGATGCTTGGCTATACAGAAATTAGAAGCGGAGTATTTTGGTCATACGTGGGCTTTCTTTTTTGTCCTTCCTCACCTCATGTGAGCTGATAATTTGCCAGTGCACATGCGGCCCTGTCTCCATGGGAAGGACGAAATGCCCTCGATGCCGCTGTCCTGGGATACAATAACATTTCAGCCCTTCGCCAGCAATTGAGGCCCACACATAGGGTGCATGGAATTTTTGAAGGAAAAGATTGGGCACCGAACAGTGAGTCCGACGTATTCTATTAATTGGTTTATCCGATCTTAATTTTAGATAGTCATTCCGGATTACGCAAAGTTCATGTGAGTCCAATTTATTGATATTCTCGTTCTCAATAAAATGCTAATGTCCCTGATTTGTTCAGCTGCTTAGTGCGGGCCCCGACTTTAAAGGAATTGAACGAAACTGTGAAACGGGTCGCTCCATGCTTTGAGTAAGTGCTGACTTCTCTGAATCCAACGAAAACTCAAAGAAGCAGAGCTGCAGCGCTTGCAACAGGCTGCGAAGTCAAAATAGATTACAGCCAAAAATTTTATGACATTCGACAGAACTCAGCATTAGGTTCGTCGGTTTCCTCCACATCGTCGTTTCAGATATCGGATCCTATAGCTCAAGATCCCCAAATCAGGTTCAGAAGTTGCTAATATTATACTCAACAAATACGGAGCCATCGATTATGAATGGGGGATTAAAAGTGCTTCCACTGATTTCGTATGTGGACAAGCTATTTCTGCAGATCATTCGAATGGCAGCTGACAGATCCTAGGGTAACGTAACATACGGTAAGCTTTCAAACGCGCGCTTTGTAGTGGGCAACTCGATTTTACGTTAAAACGTTAGCTCTGCCATCTCTTCACCCCGGATTTTGTACGTCATCTTTCTTTTTGAATAATTGTTGAAGGCGAGCTGAATACTTGTAGCGATCCCAACCGTCGTGGATGGGGGTAATCATACGACGGCATTTGCCGAGTCGGCCACAACTATCGAAGCCCACAAAGCGTGCCTTACTGTTTCGATAGCCTTGGCTGGCACTGCTATTCGCGTTTTGACCGATGAAAGCTTCTTTGCAGAGGTAGGTGCTCTTACCTTTTACTGATATGAGTGATTAGAGCTTAATCGATATGGTAATCAGATTCAACGAACGTTCAAGGAAGACGAAGCATCGCGCAACTAAGCTCGATTATGGATCTCATTTTACTTCGATATCGGTACCAATAAGCTTTGAAACTTGCGGTTTCTTACTCTATAATCAACGATGGCATGGATGATATCTACTCGGAAGAATAAAATCAGCATCTGCCCGTCTTGACAAGCGCCACTGCACTGTTGAACTAAATGTCTCCAAAATTCGGTCGTTTTGGAAGTACAAAATCATCCCGCCGCATCATTGCGGTCCCCTCTGTCAGCGCCAAATATAGCACGAGCTTGCAAGAAACGTAAAGGATTGCAAAAGGAGAAAAAGATGTGGTGCTTGTTCGCATAGGGGAAGATCATCTCACATGACCGGAGATAGTGTAGCCGACGCTTTCCATTGACGGTCCTGATAATCCGAACCTCAATGACCACCTGCCCAGTTAGATCTATCTTTTATTGTGCCAAGAAGCTATCGCCTTATCATCAAAGTATTAAAAGCCTTAAAGTCTTACCCATCACCCGAGAGTCAATAATTAAAATGTACAGTCATACCAGTCAGTATACCTATGGACGTCCTCCCCTGACAGCAGGCGCCCAACCACAGCTCGTGAAGCATGTTCTCGTCGTAGGGTTTGGAGCACTTGGTGCAGTATGTGAGTGCCACTCTGGGTCTTCGATTCATAGATGTTAACTTGAGACCATCCCTTCAGATTCCTTGATTCTGAAGAGAGGAGAACTGGCCCGTGTCACGTCTGTTGCGAGAAGTAATTATGATCTGGTGGCAGGTATGTCTAATTAGTCAGAAAGAGTATCATTCTCATCCTCAAATTTGTCCTGCTGTTCCTTAAGCAAAAGGCCTGGAATATCGGAGCCGGAAGTATGGGTTTGCGAAGGGATGGAAACCACACCGACGTGCGTACCATACTCCGCATTATCACCGAACAAGTCAGGGAACTAACAGTCTTCCTGCTGGCTATCTATGGGCGGCACAGTATGTCGGTCTGTTGAAGAAGCCGCAGATCAACGATATGACTACGTTGTTCTCACTACCAAGGCGATCCCAGAGGTCGTGAAGACATCAAAGATCTTCGAGCCGCTGCTCAGGAAGGGCTATAATGAGCACTTTAAACAGCCGACTTACGTTATTATGCAGAATGGATTGAACGTGGAGGTTGACCTGTACAATGCTATCAAGGCATTAAACAAGGGCGAGCCAAAGATTATTAGCACGGCGGTTTACATTGGAGCGAACATGCTCGAGGCCAACCTCGTTGAACATAATGATTTTGTAAGTCTGGACATCGAAACCGCTTAAACTCTGCTCAAATGTACATATTTTCACAGGACCGAGTCTTTCTTGGTGTATACAGGCACAACGACCGCTTGACATCGACCAACACGCCAGAAGAATTAGAACTTTTGAATGGCTTCAGCAAGTTGATCGAATCAGGAGGAAGTACGGTCGCAATTGTACCTGAGATTCAAAGGGTTAAATTCGCGAAAAACTTTTGGAATGTCGCATTTTCGGGGATGGCCACGTTGACACAGTACGTGTATCGCCCACATTGCATTTAAGCGCTGAAGCACAAATACACGCAACGTTAGGTACACGCTGCCTGCAATTTTCCGGGCCCCACCTGACGGTACGGGAGAATCATACAGCCCATACGTGTGTCCAGACACCGCAGAATTGATCGAAACGTATACAATTCCGCTAATCAAGGGAATATTTGAAGAGCTTATAACGTTAGGTGGGTTCTGGAACAGTGTCGCTCTACCTCGTGTCGTGAACGCCTGCTGACTTGCTTGCCACGAGGTCAGCTCGTGCACTCGGATTCCCAGATGCCCCAGGAAATGAGGGTATTTCAGCAGATACCGGAACAAGGATCCTGGAGGGAACCAAAGCCTTACACTTGAGGGCAGACAGCACACATGTTCCTAGCATGCTCCTGGATTTACAGAAAGGACTCCCCATTGAAGTTGAGGTTATTGTTGGAGAGGTTGTTCGCATGGCGAAAGAAGTGAATGTTGAAGTACCGGTAAGTCGGTTTATTGATTCGGCAGCCTCACAACCCATGGTCTATTCTATTTCTGTAGCGCGTGGAAACCCTATATGGCCTTCTGCTGGTTGTTCAAAACCAGATACTGCGAAAGATGAAAGAAAGGCCACAGGGCACGAGTGGTGCGCAAGACTGACGGCCCTGTCAGTGTCATTAAACAGATTGCAACGGGCACAGTTCATCCTTAACTTTATTTCAATTGAACAATACATAAAAAAAGGCCCCTATGAGTCATTTGCGTTGTTTCTACGGGCTGACGTCGGCACGGTGATTGTGAAAGCGCCCGTTGTGAACGCGAGATAAAGGCTATGATTGGTGCGCAGATAACCGATATTGCTTAGTGTGTCTCTGTTTGGTCGTAGCTTCAACCAGGTTTAAAAGGGCGTGGTTTGGGAAATTGGAATCTTCACTCCTGTTACTCCGTGATTGACTTGTTCCCTCTGAGCACATCGTTCATACTACCTTGAACCTGTTCTCCAAGGGCACAATTTCATTCGAACAACAGCATTCTTAGTCTAGCTTTATTCAACACTTTTCTTTCTATTACTCGTTCAAGTTTCTTCAATGTCACATCGTGGTGATTTTCGTGGACGTGGTCGAGGTGGTCCCCCTGGCCGTGGTGGTCACCCAGGTGGGGGAGGCGGTGGATACCCCTCCCGTGGTGGACCCCCAGGTGACCGTGGTCGTGGTGGGTTTCCCAGTCGAGGACGAGGTTCTTTCGACCAAGCCGGGTGAATATTTTTACCTATTATCTGAGCAATTACCCCTTTATATCTGGCCAGACTTATTTAGTTTACTATAGTATTCACCGACCAGGCCCTGTTGCAGTGGATGCCCGGCTGCAAGATGGCTCCGAGAATCAGCTTGTTGCCGCCCTGAAGGGCCTATCGATTCAATCCCAAGATTTACCAGTGAAACCTGCGTTTGGCACTGCCGGAAGGGCAATCAAGTTGAGGTCAAACTTTTTTGGCGTCAAAGTAGGGAAAGGCATTGTACATGAATACGATGTTTCCATTTCCCCTGCGACAGCCATACGACGAGTCAAGCGACGCATCTTTCAGCTCGCAGAAGAAGGCTCTGAGTGGAGCAGCTATGGTTTGAAAGGCGCCGTTGCCCACGACCATTCTGCCAAACTCATTGCTGCAAAGCAACTTCCTCAGCCTTTGAACATCCGTGTCCTCTTTTACGATGAGGACGAACCTGGCCCGACGAACAAATCCAAGGAATACACCCTTTCTATTTCATATATCCAAGAGATCGATCTCGAAGGATTGAAGAGGTAAGCGCTAATACTTGACAGATATCTTTGGTCTCTACTTACAAGCTTTCTACGTTGATGTAGCTACGTTTCGGGAGATCTTCAACATCGTAATTTGGATATATCGTCGAGGTTGGCCGCATTGCAGATCATCCTTGCTGCTCATGCCAATCGCTCTGGAGGCGGAGGTGTCATGATAGGTCGTAATCGATTTTTCTTCAAATCTGCCATGATGCCCTTTGACTTGGGGGGAGGTCTAGAAGCCTGGAGGGGCTTTTACTCCTCCGTTCGTCCTGCACATAACCAGCTCATGGTCAATGTCAATGGTAAGTCCTCATCTGTTTTAACGTAATAATCATACTCAAACAATAATGTCAGTCTGTACGACTGCTTTTTATAAGGAGGGAAATCTTGCAGAGGCTATGATGCAATTCCGAAATGCAAGCTTTGGTGCGCGTACATCCGCCTTTGTTCGTGGTATCCGCGTCAAAACCCACCTCGGTCACAAGAAGACGATTAAAACAACGGCCAATACCAACTCTCGTCGATTCAAGTTCCAGTGCGACGAGTTCCGTGCCGAGGTGACTGTCGAGGAATACTTCCGCAGGAGTAAGTCATCTTTCCTGTCCTGTTTATCCTCGTTAATTTATTTTGTAGAGTATAACATCACACTTCGATACCCGGAAATGGAGTTGGTGGACGTCGGAACTCAGAGGCAAACATTGGTTCCTCCTGAAACGTGCACCATCTTGCCCAGCCAGCCATTCCGTGGCAAGCTCACAGACGAGCACACGGCGCAGATGATCCTGGCTGCTGCCAAACCTCCTAATGTCAACGCTGCTGCCATTGAAGGACAAGGCCTGGACTCTCTCGGCTTCCGACCCAATGCCTCTCTTCAATTGCAGGCCTTCGGCGTTTCCATCAAAAACGAAATGACCGTTGTCCCAGCCAGAGTCTTGGACAAACCAAGGGTACAATACGCCACAAGTACCGCCACCATGGACGACAAAGCTAGTTGGAACATGCGGAGCGTAAGATTCAAGACCGGGGCCGAAATCAAGAATTTGGCCGTGATCCTGATCAAGGATGGCAACAGAGACGAATTCCCTTCTGCAGCAGACCCAGAGCTAAAGAATACGGTTCGTGGGTTCTTGAAGATGTGTGAGACGAGTGGAATGCGTGTTCAGAAGGGCGAACCCCCGGTTATCGAAGTCGCTCTTCCTCAGAAGGTTCAGGGAGATCCCATTCGCCAGCAGGTCATCCAAACGCTTCAGAGAGTTGTCACGAGCAACTTGAAAAGCCCGCCTGGAATCTTCCTTGTGATCCTTTCCAATGGCGACAAACATGTGTACGCTCAAATCAAGGCGTTGTTCGACGTGCGCCTTGGTGTTGGTACGTTATTCCTTCTTTTTTGTGCCCTGCTTGTCTGAGGGATTTGCGTAGCGACTGTTTGTGTTCATGCAGCAAAGATCCGGAAAGAGAAGGGTACCCAATTTGCTTCAGGTTGTCTCCTTTTGTGCTGACTAGATTTTAGGTCAATTGCAATATTTCGCGAATGTGGCCCTCAAGTTCAACATGAAGCTCGGAGGAGTCAAGTGAGTCAGATACTTGCGTTTAACATTCAAATTTTATTCACGATGCTTTCGTCAGTCACGCCTTGGAAGAAAGCAGGATGAGGATGATGAAGATGGAGCCAACCATGATGGTTGGTATTGATGTCACCCACCCTGGGCCTGGAAGTGTTCGAGGGACGCCTTCCATCGCGGCAGTCGTAGCAAGCACTGATATTTCGTTCGCTCAGTTCCCTGGAAGTCTTAGGATCCAGGAATCCCGCAAAGAGGTAAGTTTTTTTAAAAAATATATATATATATAAACGCTGTATGCAATTCGTTAACCGTGCCTTACCAGATGGTCACGGATCTTGCAGATATGATGGTCGAGCGCTTGAAACTTTTCCAGACGCGTAACAATAAAGCGCTCCCCACTCGCATCATCGTCTATCGTGACGGTGTTTCTGAGGGGCAGTTCAACATTGTCGTCGCGGATGAGTTGCCCAAGATCAAGCAGTCTTTCAGAAAGTTTGATACCCCCAGGGGTCCTTACACGCCCAAGTTGACCATCGTCATTTGTGTATGTTATTCTATGACTACTTATATTCATCGAGCTGACGAGTTTCTCACAGGGAAAACGACACCACACCCGCTTTTATCCAACTGCCGATGAGGATGCTGATGCGAAGAAGAACCCCTTGCCTGGCACTGTTGTTGATCGTGGTGTCACCTCCGTTTATCACTTCGATTTCTTCTTGCAAGGTTAGCAATAGTTATTCTTCTACTGACTTTTATACTAAATCACATTCCAGCTCATGCCGGACTGCAAGGTTCCACGAAGCCTACCCACTACTATGTGGTCCATGATGAAATCGGATTCACTCAAGATCAGCTCCAGGGCTTGACTAACGATGTCAGCTACCTGTTCGCCCGCGCTACCAAGGCTGTAAGCTTGGTTTCCCCCGCATACTACGCTGATCTTGCTTGTGAGCGTGGTCGTTGCTACTTGCACCCCCTCCTTCAAGGTATCAGCTCTAGTGCAGGATCCACCGTCAGTGGTGCCAATGAAGAGGCTGTCATGCAGGAGGCTCAACGCCTCTGGGCCAACGGTGTCAGCGACAAACTCAAGGACACCATGTTCTATCTCTAAACATCTTTCCTCTCTATCTCTCTCATGCATGCCCTTATCTGAACGCTTCATTTTCCATCCCGCTATTTCACCCTCGTTGTACTTTTATGTTTGTATGCCTTTTCTCTTCATTGCTACCTTGTCGTCGATATACCTGCCCATCTTGCTGATTTCTCGTTTATCTCGATTGCTTGATCTTGTCGACCTGTATGTACTATTGCTTGTTATCTTTCTGTCGTATCTGTTTGTATATTTATATTTTTGAAAGTTAAAAATGATTATGTTTTTTGCTCTCAAAACCACTGTTGGATGACAACGAAAACTATTACCATTGACTTAATCGGGAGGTAGCCATTTGCCACTCAGAATCAACGCAAGCTAAAATCTTCTCGCTGCGAGGCAAAAATCTGCAGTCGAAAGTGACAGGGCGCGAATTGAAGCCATTGGTATAATTGTTAGAGTCTGCATGAGATGTCGTCAACAACTTTGCGGGGATGGCTGGTCACGCAATACAAACCTGGGATAATTTCGTTTCCATTTTTATCGAGAGCTGGTAAGATGTCAAATGCCCATAGCATCCTTGCGACGTTGATGAACACCGAATTCCGGGCGAGGTGGATCCCTGGACAAGACCGTCTTCCGAATCCGAATGGAAGGTCGAATTGTTTGAGACGTGGATCCTCGGTTTCGATGAATCGTTCTGGTTTGAAGGTCTCTGGGTCTGGAAACATTTCTAGGGAACAGGTTGGAAGATGGAAGGAATGTGAGGAGGAATTTGATGAAATATACCTGGGTCGCGCATGATTCCACTGAGAGGGTGTTATGTCAATGGTCAAGGAAGGTGAAGACATTTCTTGGAGAGAAGGACGTACTAGAAGTTTGCGAATACTGTGGATCCCTTTGGGATAAACCTAATGCAAGAATGTCGGCTTTTTCAATGAAGCAAAGGACCGGAGTTTTATTTCTTACATCCCGTTGTAAACATCGTCGACAGTCACAGCATGAGGCATGCCGCCTAGTATTGCCACAGGACGCCACCTGGAACAGAGAAAGATATTTAGTTCTACTATCAATATGAAGCAAGCTCAATGTGATGTTTACCGTAGTGTTTCATTGATGAGCGCGTTTATGTATGGCAGATTTTCACGGTCCTCGAAATCTGGCATTCTATCCTGGCCAATAATGGAGTCCAATTCGGCGTGCGCTTTTTTCATAACGAGAGGGAAATGCAACATTGCGACTGTAACCGCAATTTATACCTAAATGTCAATAACACAGAGGGAAGGAACTCACGAACAAACGAAGCCAGGGTGGCTGCAGTCTGTGAATTAAATGTGAGCAACGACTGAGCATATCAGAACGATGGATAGTATGCACATACGGTTTCTATTCCAGCACCAAATGGACTAGACACAGCATATGCTAGTTCCAGTTTCGACATTCCAAGCTGGTCGATCTGAGCGAGGAATTTTGATGACAGGCATTCCTGGACAGTCCCTGCGTTCATCCTTTCTTGAACGTCTGATAAGAGGTAGGTTAGGAACTTGATGTCGCGTTGGCGGCGCTCCTCTGGTTCACGACGAAACCACTGCATAAACCGCTGTTCGTGTCATTCAGTCATCGTAATGCACAGAATTCGGGACAAAACTTTCTTACAGGCAGTTTCAACAACCATGGCCAAGATTCCACTATATATTTCCCTGGGATACTGGCAACAGTAAGTGAGTGGGTTTGGCTGCAATAAAGGAGGTAGGCTTACTTGACGCTGTCGAATAAAGAAACAAAAAAAAAAGTTCAGACATGTGTTGAAGAAGAGACTTTCAAGATATGTATACTTGACAAGGTCTACAAAGGAAAGGTCCTTGAGTAAAAAAAGGAAGGTGAATGAAGAAGCTTACAGTCTACGGCTTCCATGTTCTCTTTCACGATCCATTCATCAATGCTATTGACGCGTTTTCCGTATGTTACTGATACAGCAACGCTTGCTGCGTATCTATAGCGCATTCAACATCGATGTATGTCCAGAGAGAAAAAAATACGAGATACCTTTGAAGATGTTTTTCAAATAAGCTAGGTTCGTCCAAGATCTGCTTGAGCATCAGCTTTGATTCTAGTGATTGAATATCCTGGTATGCAGTTGCTTGACGCGACTGAAATCCTGTGTGAAGCACCTTATTTACATGGTAAAGGGGACATTTCAAATTTGCTTTGGTAGCATAGCATAGCCCAAGACGAACCTTCCGCCACCTTTTCCATGTACCATTGTTATTGGGCAATAGTAGACCTCGCATGTTGTTCGATAATATTTCCCCACTGAAGACGACAAAGGCAAAGCGATGGAGCGTATAAGTGGCAATTTCTGTAACAACTTTAAAACCTTACGCCACCACAAATCTAGGTCTGCTCGAATATATGTCAGATCGCTTTTCCAGTAGGTCCCATGCTGGTTGGGCTTTGCCCAAAACTAGAGCAGAAATTGTCAGATTTCGTTGGCAATCTAAATACAAGGAATGCATACTGATAACTGGAGTAGAACCGAGAAGTATTGACGAAACGGGTCCTAGTTCGTGAAAATCATCAGCAATTGCTCGATCGAAACGACCAAGCCCTACCATACTGGTTGCTCCACTGAGCGAATGTTTTCCAAGGCTTGACGGAGGGGAGCTGGTGCTTATTACCAATCCAAGGCAATCCTATAGGCCCAGGGGGCATTAATCCTCGTAGACGATACCATTTGAGGACGTAGTAGAGCAGATAAGCCGCGCTGAGAGCTAGCGAAGTATCAATAAAAGTGTTCGGCATTCAGAAACGAGACCACAGGAGAACAATGGGCCTTTCATTTCATGAGATTAGTGCAGATATTGTTTTATATGATGTATTTCGGTTCGATGGGAAACAGTTGAAGTAGGGTTTGTACCTGTCCCGCAGAGAAGTGGAGATGCCGTTTCAGAAGGTTGCAAGTTGGTGCTATAATCCATGAGAAGGAGAGGGTATTCTGAATACCCGATGACGCATGTCTAGGCTTAAGTTGCTTATTGGGTGAAAAGATCTCGCAGAGCATTCTTTAATTAGAGTCATTGAGTAAATTGTCGCAACTGCTTGAGAATATTAGAATTCAATGTCTGAGCAGAAACGCTGTATATGTTCTTATTTTACATGTCAGAAGTTTGAAACCACCAAATTGTTACAGATGCACCTTTATAATTTGCTTGTCAGTGACAATGGTCGAGATAGCAAGAAATTGTATTGAGAGGAAGAACCAACCCGCTGTTGATGGAACACGGACATTTCAATCTCCGCCTCAATAGACATTCACCTTGGGGGTGGAACAGCGGCCAGTGATGTCCCCGAACGCTACATGGAGGGATATGCAAAGTTCAGCGACGACAGTCAAAAAATGGAAATCATAATAGTTTGTTCATATCCTTGAATCACCATTCAGATGGAACTAGTTGCCCATGGTGATTTACTATTTAGGCGGAGATTGAAGATTATATTATGTTCTCCGACGGGGCACTGACATCGCTTTCCTTTCCACTTATAATTCTCAACATGCTCATCGCTTCATTGCTTCACTATTTAATAACATGAAGGGCCCGGGTACGGCAATCAATCCAATAAAAGAGACTGTTATGGACATATATTTATTCAACGATACATGAAATAACTAGAGGTATTCATCCGACCAGGTTTATAGCTACAGATGGGGTGAGGAATCAGATTTTGAACGCGTCTAATACAGATCCTAAAATTGATGGAAGTCTAAGATCCGGGGCTATAATGATGCGGTTGTGAGCCATTTGCCTTTCTTTCGATGTTTTTACGAGTACTTACACAGGAGCAACAGTAGGAGCGGGTCCAGCGACTGTGGCGAGCTTAGGGAAAGGCAGCTCAGGGCACTTATAATATGCCGAGTTAGTTGTTTGTCATAGCTTATTGGAGTAAGTGTCTTACAGAAACTTGGACGTCCTTTTGGCTGAATGTAGCCGGGAACTTGATAATCGGGTTCGCGAGCTTGGGTGGGACGGGGATGACGTCGGAGCAGTCAACCATCTTGGAGACATCCTGGCCGAGGACTTGGAGCTTAGCCATGACGGTTTCGAACTGGGTTACCATGCGTTCTTGGTTGTCTGCATTGAAATATTGTTAGTGAGGTAGTAGATGAGTGAATGTGATGGCCAAGTATTACTGATCATAGCCTGCCAGAAGCAAGCGGTTCTTGGGTCGCGAGCAAGCCGGGAGTCGCTCTGAAGACGCATTTCGCCTGCGAGGGGAGATTCAACTTCGCCGGGGTTGGGTCCGGTTCTGTATTAGGATATTTGAGCATCGAATACCTCGCGCGTTCTGTGGCGACATACCCAGGGAATTGGTTGCCGACCAAGAGCGTCTCCAGGAAGAATTGAGTATCACTGTCAA
The DNA here is from genome assembly GCA_002938355.1 of Panaeolus cyanescens. Classification (NCBI taxonomy): domain Eukaryota; kingdom Fungi; phylum Basidiomycota; class Agaricomycetes; order Agaricales; genus Panaeolus; species Panaeolus cyanescens. The sequence goes on along the minus strand of NHTK01001283.1, from coordinate 6,436 downwards.
CAGGTCAACTTACGGCTGGAGTAAGTATCAGTACTTTATGCTCACAAGGTAAATGGAGTGCTAGAATCAGAGTCAGTTAAAACTTATACATTCCTCTAGGTCATGATAAGGAAGACGTACGAATCGAATGGAGTTCCTGGGATGGTGGTATCAATCTCATCCTACATGACGATAATAAGTATCCCCTTTAGCGACATGAGTATTGAAGAGTACTTACAGCAGCAGCCACGGTGTGAGAGGAAAGAAGGGCAATTCCCTCTTCGATCGAAAACCCGGCATCAGCGAAACGAGCGATAATAGAATCGACAGTGTCTATGCATCGACGACTTCAGCAAAAGAAGTCATCCTAGGATGTTAACTCTTACCAGTTGGCTCGGGGACAGTGAGATCAGCCNGAGTATTGAAGAGTACTTACAGCAGCAGCCACGGTGTGAGAGGAAAGAAGGGCAATTCCCTCTTCGATCGAAAACCCGGCATCAGCGAAACGAGCGATAATAGAATCGACAGTGTCTATGCATCGACGACTTCAGCAAAAGAAGTCATCCTAGGATGTTAACTCTTACCAGTTGGCTCGGGGACAGTGAGATCAGCCGCAGGTGCAAGGGGTGGTGGGCGACCGAACATGAACTTGAGGCGGGGAGCGCCGGGGCAGTTGGCAGTGCCGACAGCAGCAGCAAGATGAACACTTGATTAACCAACTTTCAGTACAGACCTCGTTGAATGTTTCTCGAACGACTCACAAGTCACCAGCGGTCAAACCACTGGCTTGCCAGACGGGGAATTGCTCGTCGGTAATTTCCTCGATGCTAAGCATAATATTAGCTTCAGTCCAATTGAGGCGTCTGTCTCGATATCTTACCCAGAGTTTGCGTGGAAGGCGTTCTCAGTAACATTGAAGACGAGAACAGAGCCATCAGCTCCTCCACCCCTGGAAATATATTCATTAGCAAACTGATATCGATGTGATGTGTTCATATTGTAAAGCGCTTACTTTCCACCGTGCTTAGAGAATCCAATGGCGTCGTGGAACGACAGACGAAGGGCCGAATGGGCCTCTTCACCGCATTCACCGCCATCAAAGAGCTGAGCCTGAAGCAAGTTCTCGACGACTGGGAAGAGCACTGTCATAAAGAGTTCGTCAGCACAGCTACGGCCATTCGTTCGAGACGTGACACCTACCACAGCATGCCTTGTTGGCTGTAATATGGCCAGTAGGACAGACTACACTCTTGGTGATGCCTGCACTAGCAGTGAGAGCACCGAGAGCGAGAGTGAGGAGAGTAGTAAGACGAGAGAAGGCCATTGCAAGATGAGTAGAGTTGGATGCTTCGAGGAGTGCTCGAGGTGTAGAACCGCTGGATTCTGGTATTCGAAGGTGCAATACAAGGCCCTTTTATATGTTTTTCGAACGCTCGAAGCAGTTGGACAAAAGACACGACGTGTTCAAAAGACTAACGATCGAATGCCTCCATTCACTCGAGCCTGAAGCTGAGTACCACACATAGTATCTGCTTCAGCTAAATCATGTAGTGTCCGGACCAGTCGCTTGGTATAGTCGCAGCCTCCGTGTGTTCGAACTTCAACAACGCAGCAATGGTCTTACCTAGTCACCAACATATTCTGTCAAAGACGCAAAGACGCAGCATTTCAACAGCTTCGAAAGCTTTCGTTTTGTATTCAAATGTATAGACGTTGCTTTGAGTTTAGACTTCTCCCCACAGGAGAGTGAACTATTATCCTAAAATATGTATCTATTGACGAGGTAGCAAAAATAAATCACACTTCTCTGAGACAAGGGCACTTCGATCCGGGGGCTGTAATGCTTCTCATTCCACGTTGCATGTTGTCCGAGGCAGCTAATATGAGTTCTTTTTTTGCAACTGGCGAAAACTCAATCTTTCAGCATCTGGACATCTCGCGTGGGGGATGAAATACACAAAGTACAGCCACCATGGAATTATTGGCTTTCGGGCTGAGGAAAACAAATCCAGATTCAGGTATAGTATGAATCTAGATTTAACAGCACTTCCGACTCTACTCATGAAGTGGATTCAAACGGCTCAAGCTCATGGTTGATTTGCTCCGTCCCATGGCCAATATCGAGCTCTTTCATAATGTCGACGGCGACGTTGGATTCGAAGTGCTGCATTCTGCATGGACTCTGGCGAAAAATGCACGTCAAGAGATGGATACCTCGCCATGAGAGACTGGGGAGTAAAATCTGATCCTTTTCAGGTTAGTTCGATTGCTCCTTCCACGGATTGTGACCCTGCATAAATCGGCGCTTATTTTGGACATGCGCTCGCATTACGACATCCTGACCCTAATTGTAAACTTTACGCCCACTGGCAACTATTCGTTGTTCTTGGAACCATCTTATTTGTCTAAAAAGGTTATTACCATAAATCACTCTTCAATCTTTCTCACAAATAATGTACTTATATCAGGATTCAGATACAGAACATATATTCGAGCCATTTTGAAAATACAGAGGGGCCAACATCAAGACAGAACTGAACATAGTACTACTTAATGGAACCGATTGTGCGCCACACACATTGGGAGAATAAATATTTAAGCAACACAGTCAAATATTCTATGGGTACTCGACTTATTTACAAATCTAAGAGCCGGGGCTATGTGAGCAAAATAATGGATTAGTGAGGCTGGTCTTGCAAGAAACGCGTGGTAGTGCTTACACAGGGGCAACAGTGGGAGCAGCACCAGCGACAGTGGCAAGCTTGGGGAAGGGAAGTTGGGGGCACTAGAGCACATGTCAATATTAATGCCCGCTTTCACAGTGGAAGTGAAGAGATACATACAGAGACTTGGACGTCCTTCTGGCTAAAGGTAGCTGGGAACTTGATGATTGGGTTGGCCAACTTGGGTGGGACAGGGATGACATCGGAGCAGTCAACCATTTTGGAGACGTCCTGGCCAAGGACTTGGAGTTTAGCCATCACCGTTTCGAATTGGGTTACCATGCGCTGTTGGTTGTCTATGGTTCATTTTTCGAGGGCGTGAGAAAGTTGTTGTATTGATACGTTTGTAAAAGTGCGTACTGATCATGGCTTGCCAGAAACAAGCAGTTCGAGGATCGCGAGCGAGGCGGGCGTCGCTCTGAAGGCGCATTTCACCTGCGAGAGGAGAAGCAACTTCTCCTGGGTGAGGTCCGGTTCTGTTGGTGAGGGTAAGATTAAAATTACAATTCAATGAATGCATCGGGTTGTAGTTACTTACCCTGGGAACTGGTTGCCGACCAACAACGTCTCTAGGAAAAATTGGGTGTCGCTGTGGCGCGTTAGCTACTACTTATGATAGACCCTCAAGCTCGGAGAACTCACAATGTGAACGGAGTCCTTGGGTAAAGATATTCAATGTCAGCACGTATCCTCCCAATCACAAGTTTCATAAGTGTGACTTACGAATCAAATGGAGTTCCAGGAATGGTGGTATCGATTTCATCCTAGATATATTTTCCTGTCAGTATCACGCTTTGCTCACTAAAAGTAGATCCTTACAGCTGCAGCGACAGTGTGGGAGGAAAGCAGGGCGATGCCCTCCTCGATCGAGAATCCAGCATCGGCGAAACGGGCAATAATGGAATCAACAGTGTCTATGCATCGACTAGATCAGCGCTGGGGAAACTTTATGCTGGGAAATACAATCTCACCAGTTGGCTCGGGGACAGTGAGATCAGCAGCAGGGGCCAGAGGTGGTGGGCGACCGAACATGAACTTGAGACGAGGAGCACCTGGGCAGTTGGCTGTTCCTACAGCAGCAGCAAGATGAACGCTATAGTTGTAATTTATGTCAGATAATGGGGCTAGATAATTTATTGGATGCCTTACAAGTCACCAGCGGACAGGCCACTAGCTTGCCAGACGGGGAACTGTTCGTCGGTGATTTCTTCGATACTGTATAAATCATTAGTCTTTGAATTCACATGAAGCGAAAAAGATAGTATACCCAGAGTTAGCATGGAAAGCATTTTCAGTGACGTTGAAAACGAGGACAGAGCCGTCAGCTCCTCCACCCCTATAAGTGTTAACTCGTTAGGTTCATTTACGCGCAAATGTTATGTTGGCCTTACTTTCCGCCATGAATAGAGAATCCAATCGCGTCGTGGAAGGAGAGACGCAGAGCAGAGTGAGCCTCTTCACCGCACTCGCCTCCATCGAAAAGTTGGGCTTGGAGCAGGTTGTCAACGATGGGGAAAAGCACTGTAAACGATGCAGAATATTAGTCTATTGTCACGCTAACGGTTCGAATCGAATCCCTTACCGCAGCATGCCTGATTGGCTGTAACATGCCCGCTAGGACAGGTCACGCTCTTGGTGATGGCTGCATTCGCAGCAAGAGCACCGAGAGCGAGGGTGACAAGAGAGGTAAGACGAGAGAAAGCCATTGCGATTGAGAGAGAAGATTAGAGGTGATGCCTGTTGAAGAGCGCTGTAGAACCTGTGGATTCTGGGGTTCAAGGAGACCTGCTAGGAGTCCTTTTATACCTTTTCTGCAGGATATCGTGGCGTTCAGTACAAGTAGAGGCTCACGTACTAAGCATTCGAAATACTGTCGAAGTCCTCATTACTCTGTACAAAATCTGCACCCACTGACCCAGTCGCTTGGTATACCCCAGACCGTGTCTCATTGTGCGAAGCGAAGCGCGTACCTCGTCTGCAACACAAACTGTCAGTGTCGAGTACGAGGCATTTCAACAACTTCGAGGGTTGCTTCGAATCAATTCAATAGTGTAGAGATGGAGAAATATTGACATTTCATTCCCCACAGCGGATTGAATGACCCTCTAAATGCGAATGTATAGATGTTTCGAATCCCAAATTACCTTGTATTGTGAATGTGAGTCTTCAGATTCGATCGAGCAATAGAACGTGGCGGGTGAATATAATAACACAAGTGATAAGGTTGACGATGAGATTGACTTGTAAATCTTTCTATAATGCTATGAGAGTCCGGACAAATCCGTGAGCTACCACTGAAACCTCGATCCGGGGGAAGTAGACGAGCATTAATAGATTGAAAGTAGAGGACGTCCGAGGCGAACGAAGCTACGGAACGGAATCAAAGCGCCAATCTGGCATCTCGCCAAATCGCGTGGGCGCGCCATTACTCTTGGTATAGCCACCCCGCCTTTCGAGAGGACTTTGGCCTACACGGGAAGAAAAGCATATCCTAATGCAGCCATTTCCACGAATCTTGATTTATAGTTCTCATACCGTTTGTTTATAAGCAATAGAATGGACTGTATTGTTCGATTGTGAGTGTCGTTCAGGAAAACGTGGTACGAAGCGAAGTATTTACTGTTCTATTCTTCGTACAATTCAATCCCTAAAGACAAAGTCCTCCCTCGAACTCGTGGTTCAGCAGCTTCTCGTGCGAAAAGTAGGGATTGTGACTGCGGGGATGCAGGAAAAACTAAAGTCGTGTGCTTTACTGTGCTCGGTATTTCCTATGCCTGCTAACATATTCTGGACAGAAAAAAAATGAGGATTCGTAGGCTTATACTATTCATCCAAACTTGTTTTTGTACTGGGTCTCTATAGTATCACAGTAATTCAGATAGTTGGAAAGCCTACCGCGCCTACCGAATCAGGACATGCTGGTCGCTCAGATCTCAGACCTCAGGTCCAGTCGTGATAATGTGCTCGATGCTGAATCTTCGAGAAGCCGACAAAAGGTATGGTGTGTCGGTTGTCAAGCTTGTCAAGAATGACGAAGGGAGAGTGAAAAGATAGAGGAAGATAGGCCCTCTTTGAATAAATGTCAACAGAGTCCTCAATGGTGGAAGGGGTTCAGAGAGTAATAATGTAGACTCGGATAGGGTTTTCCAATAAAAATAAAAATAAACCGTACTGGTTGAACACCTCGAGCTGGATCATTCGAATCGATATTGGAAATTTCAAAAATTTCTTGGCTCCGACACGAGTTGAAGACGGTATCACATTCGAGCGATTTATTGCCTAGAATCTGACACCAAGCTGGTCATCCAATTTGCAAGGTATACGCCCTAGGTGTTAGGGTTGTTATTCTATGACACCTTCGATCGACAACACGTTGTAATGGTTTCTGGCATGAAAGCAAGGATGTCATAACATGGTCATATTACAGATAAGAAAAAGCCCAGCTGTCAGGCCTTGACGTTCCGCGATGGAATGGGGTGAACTCTGCAGATGGTGTAGAAAATACGACGACCCAGGTACGGAAAAAACCTGGCTATTCCGCCAAAGACATGATCTTTTGGCCTCACCACTCTGCTTCTGAGCTTCCATCTACTCAAGGTGGACACGATTTCTCGGAGTTGATCAACAGCTTCGTCGATCGTTGGTCTCTGTGATGGATCTGGATGGGTCATTGCGTTCAAAAGTGGCCTCAGGAACTCCATCCCCAAGTGCCCTTGAAAAAGACCATCACCCTG
>NHTK01001282.1:0-11992 GCA_002938355.1 Panaeolus cyanescens | reverse complement strand
CTTGATCGCAACAACATGGTCCTGCGGGAGGCCTATGCTGTGATCGCACTGTAAACCCAACAGGGGTGGAAGTTCCACTGGTTGGAAGTGGAACTTCCAAATTCCAGCTTTGGCGCTGGAACATAGGTGGAATTTCACCGCAAGAATTTAGGTGGAACCAATTTTCCACCAAGGGTTGAGGTGGAATTACTACAGAGGGAAAACGATGGAACCTGTTGTACAAGTTCCACCAGTCACGGCGGAAGGTTTTCCGTTGAGCATCAGTGGAATATTTTGACAAGTTGGAAATGGTGGAACCACAAAACATGGAGTATGGAATGGGTGGAACAAGGAGGGGTAGAACAGATGGAATATGAAGGGGTGGGGTGGAACGTGTTGGAACGAAGCATGGGCGGAATAGGATAGAGTGAGAGTACCAGAGGGACAAGTGGGGTGGGGTGGAACAAGGAAACGAGGGGCAAAGAATGTCATCACATCGCGCTAAATGTACCCCAATATGAATATAATTGCAAAATCAAAGTAAACCCAGAACAAAAACTACGCATTCATCATTAGAAAATCATATATAGCAATAAAGAGAATAAAGATAAATAAGTAAATAGAAATAAAAAAGCTATGAACGATCGATAATGTACCAGTCCTTCCCGTCATGCATATGGCCAACCACTGAGCGTAATGTTGCTACATCAACGAGCTCAACTGCACCCATATCTTTGTAAATATGCATATTATTCTGTACCGTAATCCTGGCTCCATGGACAAGTGCCAGGATAATTTGGCAAGGTTCCGGGATGTGGATATTGGGAGCAGCGGGTATATCCAGGATGAATATACTCTTGAGTTGACCATAAAACGTCCAGGGCTTAAATCGAGAGGGCGCACCATGGCTGCAAGCTTCTTCATCGACAAGTTGTACATACTGCATTGAAAAATAAACATTGGCTTCAGATAGCAATGGCTTGGAAACGCACCTTGACCCAAGTCGAATCCCGGCTATCCTCACGACTGGTATTCATGTCAGCAGCCACCACCTGATCAGCCTTCTCAACATGATCTCCAATCCTGACTCGACCGTAATGCGCAATACGATCTTGATGCAATGTCTTCAGTAGATTTTTAACTTGACTTTTAGTCGGAGCGGGTCGTTTGCCTTCGTCATCGCTGAACCTTGTGATTAAATGCCCCCAAACAAGTAATCGAACACATTTTGAAAGAGTCTTGTGTTTGGCAGGGGCTAAAAGATAATATCCTGGATCTGCGATTTGTGATATGAGCAGAAACTTCGTAATACCATAATAAATGGGCTTACATTCGGGATGTACCAATGGAGACGGGAGTGGTTCATCAGGATCATTTAGTTTGAGTAGGTCGGGCGGTTCATCGGGTGGCTTTTCAGGTTCAAGACTCAAGGAAACGTCGTACAAGAGCCGGATTTGATCGAGCTGGGCGGCGGCAGTGCTGAAGTTGCTGATGGCCACGTAGGGGTGTCGTCGACTGCGGGCAGCAGGTAAAAGAGTGCTACAGTGGCGTTCCATTGGGAAGGCCCAGTAACATGACACGGGACCAGCAGCACACATGCCATCAGCAATGTGAAGGAGAGAGTGGATAGTCACAGGGCACGCAGGAAGTTGGCTGTGTTTGTCAAGGTAATAGTACCTGCGGTTTGAAACATTAGTATAAATATCGGGGTTGCGCGTACCAGAAAATGGAAGCTCTTACTTTTCATATTTCTGAACCCAATCTCGGAAACCTGACTCGATGGATTCCAAATCGGCTTCTGTGATGTTGAACGAAATGCATTGGAGAATGAGTTGGCAAAGTTGCATGAAATGCTTGTAGTATTTGCTAGCAAGGCGATTGCGAAGAACGATTGGTGCGATGAATAGTGTCCAATTGGAATAAGATTCGGCAATCACGTAGAATTGATGAGTTGCGATGTTCGGAATTCGAGCGCCATAGGAGGAGGGGATTGTCTGGCCAGCCTTAGCCGTCAGTTCGCCAATCTTCTTCCATTCTTTAGGGTCGATAATGTAGCCCATTCCCTCGTGCACAAGATTTTTGAACTGACCTGTCCAAAATGCGATAAGGTTAGGGAGTAAATTCTCCCAGATCAGGTGCATGAAATCGAGTGGAAAGGAGTTTGGAATGGATATGGAGGAGAGTGTCGATAACAAGGCTTTCCCTTTGACGCCGTACTCTTTTGACAGTTTGTCTTTTTGGATAGCTGTTGAAGCGGCTTCAATCTCTGCTATCTGGGCGTCCAATTCTTCCGGTGTGCGCAGTGGAAGGTTTGCTGGGTCATACAAGCAGGGGTTCTTGGGTGACGAATGTTTAAGGGGTACGTAGTACGTGCGGTTGTGACTACAGCCCTTGATGTTGCAAAAACGACAGGGGGAACGACCATTTTGACCCTTCATGCGAGTCATGAGGGAGACAGTGGGCATGTTGCCAAAGGCAAGAAGGAGGTAGGCATGGAGATCAAAGCTTTTTCGAGAAATGGGGTCGAAGGCTTTGACACCTAGCTCTAATTTGAGGAGTTCCTGGACAAGGGGGAAGCAGAAGGAATCCCAGTCTTTTGGTTTCTTGGGACCAGGAATAGTGCCGACGTTGATAATAAACTGCTTGTGCATGCGTTCCTCAGGTGGGATGTTGTAGTTGAATAGAATAATAGGCCAGCAGGTGTGCTTCCGGTGCTTGAAAGGACCAAACCCATCAGTGGAGAGACCCAAAGCGATATCCCGAGGATCAGAGAAATGAAACATGGGCTGATCGCGAACGGTGGTCGTGAGGAGTTCACGATAATGGTTCCCGTCAAAAATGTCGTCCAACGACCCCTCCTTGTGCTGGTACTTGGCACGATACTGCATCTTCTCTGCAATCTTGTGGTTGCTCGTCATGGCTTTTAAGCGCGGTATGAGGGGAATATACTGGAACGTCTTCCGCGGCTTTCCCCTTGGCGTGTATCGATTTTCGGAACAGATTGGGCACTTGTCAAGCTCGGTGTAGGGTCCAACAAAGCAGACACAGCTGCTAACACAGCAGTCGTACTTGACACTGTCGAACCTTGAGAGTTGTCCAACATGCTTCTTAGACTGCTTGAGGGTGCTGTGTGCTGATTTGGGAAACACTTGTGGAAGGTATGAAAAGGTTTTCTCTGTGAGGTGCTGCTCGACTTTCAGAATGTATGGTCGGAGAAAGGCGAGATTGGCTTCGTCCAGAGCACCTTCAGCAATGCGGGCATCTATTAAACATCTGAGAAAAGGTCATTGGAAAAAAATTACAGAGACATACCATAATCACGTCGCATAATGTTTTCAGCCTGTGCTTCTTCGATGGCACGAGCGGCGGCGGCGAGGCCTGGGTCCAAAGGTATGTCGCCAAGGCCTATTGGATGAGGTCCTTCGTTGGCAGCTGCACCATCATCTTCTTCATCTGAATCTTCTTCGTCATCGTCAACCAAAGAGGCGTTATGCTGATGAAATTCTACTCCAGGATCGTCTTCATCCTCTGATGCTTCGCTGTCGGCATCACTGTCAAGATTGAACATATCTTCCTGTTGCAACACATCGTTGACAATGTGCCAACGTTGAGAAACTGCTTTCTGGAATCGGGTTGTGTAACGATGCCGCATTCCTGAAGCGGCGGGAGGAGGGGTTGGGGTTATGGCTTCTAGCGGAAGACGAGATGGTCCAGCAATGGGTACCTCTGGTGTGTTGAAACGAGGAGCCTGTGGGGAGTCGATCTGGGGAATGGCCTCGTTAGACAGAATTTCAATGTCATCTGGAGGCAAAGCAATGGGAATGTGGGGAGGGTCCTGCTGTCACCGCTTCTGCGGGCCATCTTTGGTGATTGTAGGACGACGGGTTCTCTTTCTGAGGCCTATGTAACTGTCGGGGCTGGCTGGACGGGGGACTGGTTGGTCGGTAACACTAGCACGCGCATTGATTGTCATACTCGTTCGCTTCTTTTGTGCATGTTGACGAATAGTCTTCTTGTGAAGGTAGCGGCCACAACAGTTGCAGATCCCGTAGTTGGGATTCTGTTCCTTTTCTGCCATCGTGACGAGAAGCAGGAAGTGCGGAGATGTCGTCAAAACTCTGAATCAAGGTCCTTATATCTAGAGAAAGAACTCTTCAATTTCATCAAACGCGGTCATTCAGAATACAACTAACCCTTTGTGCTTGGATTACCGCATGTCGCCTGCAGTGCGAAAAAGAAGAGTTGCTGTTACATTTTAAGATCAATTAAAATTCATCATTAAACCAACAAAGGGAACGTACATACCAGCCAGGATATCTGGATTGCCTGAATATCTGGATTGCCTGAACCGTGTGGTGCGGGGGCATGCATCCAATAAGTTGATCAGCGGTGGCCAGGCAGGAATCTGTAGTAACGGAAAAAATGACAATCAACACGCAGTTGACTGGCAGGTATGACAGCTTATTATACATGACCCAACACGAAGTTGAGAGATGAATGAGATTCAACACACAGTTGAACATGAGCGCAGGCCAACAGGAAGTTAACTAGCACATAAAGGTAACATATAGTAAATCCATGAGGCAGGGTGAGGACAAATCTTCTCCATTGTATGGCCAGGTAGTGTGATTGAATGTCTTGAAGGTGAGGCTGGAGCACAACAACACGAAGTTGCTGCGCAGGTCTAATGATGAAAGCCCAACGCGAAGTTGTGCTGCCAATTTTGATTCAACACGAAGTTGAATCAAAAACTATGATTCATTACATTAACCCGAAGTTAATGTGCTGCATCATAGCCATTTGACAAGGAACGGGGAGGGGAGACATAATGGCTGAAGCTTGAGGGTTGACGCGGACGGTTGAGGAGGAAGGGGACTCTTGAAAGAGTAACAGAGTTACGCGACTGATGCACATGTGGACGTGTGGAACTGTCACGTTGATCGTGACTTGTGTTCAACACATCTTTCCTCCCACCACCGTGTTCTGCACTCGCCTCCCCTTCTCCTCCCTTTTCCATCCCCATATCACCCTCAAGATCGTCAAGCTCAAGTAAGTCCATTCTCTGTGAATTGAAACGTTCTACTTACAATCTCCCTAGGATTACCTTAAGATTCGCCACTGCCCATTGGTGAGGCCAGTACAACACATGGCTCCAACCCCACCCACACTCCTTGCCTTAACGTGCTACTCCGTGTAGTTCGTGAAGAGGGCAACTTCGTGTTGTCCTCTTTAAGGCATCCTAGGGCAACTTCGTGTTGCTCTACGGATTTGGGAGATCCATGGACTCTGTGAGGCAACTTTGTGTTGTCTTGGTCGTTTCAGCCTTGTGCCTCCCCCCTCTCCCCCTTCCTGCTTAAGCTTCTGATCCGTCTCTCTCTCAGCATGAGCTACTGCGGGTAGCTCATGTGGAGAGCAACTTCGAGTTGTTCTCTACAGGTTATTTCCTGCTGAGCGAGGTGGGTATAGGAATAACTTTGTGTTGTTCCTGGAGGCGATAGCTAGGAATTTTGCCTCAACTTCGTGTTGAGGTCGACACTCAAGACACACCTGGCACCGCGGCCTACCCCTCTATCCTCAGAATGTTTATTTTTGGGAGCTCATGGCCTTCCCCTCTTTTCTAGAAATTGTACGCTCATTCTAATCTAAGACTTGACACGATTCCTCACTAACTTTCCTTTCAGATGTCTTCAAACGCATCTGTGACCTCGTCTGTATCTCAAGCTCTTTTGAAAAATCGTGATTCAGCAGGTACGTATAATTTTGCGATTCTGCAAGTGCATTAAAGCTTACAGTGTGATATAGCGTCTCTTGGCCCCTTCGATGGAAATGTTGCAGCTGTCATCGGGAAATTTCTATACACAACGCCGAATTCAAGTTTCATACCCTTTCCATCATCTGGTCACCGAGACCTTCATCTACGCAATGACTATCGTTATGGCCCTGATGATCCCACACTTTGGCCTCAGCCTTATAGTGAACGATCTCCTCACCTGGGTCTTATTGCCCGAATCCCCAACGATGTCAACAATCCGCTTCATTTCCTTGTNGGAAATGTTGCAGCTGTCATCGGGAAATTTCTATACACAACGCCGAATTCAAGTTTCATACCCTTTCCATCATCTGGTCACCGAGACCTTCATCTACGCAATGACTATCGTTATGGCCCTGATGATCCCACACTTTGGCCTCAGCCTTATAGTGAACGATCTCCTCACCTGGGTCTTATTGCCCGAATCCCCAACGATGTCAACAATCCGCTTCATTTCCTTGTGTGGAACCCCACACCAAACGACTTTGTTGCCTCAACGGGCATCGCCAATGGAGTTGGAAGACTTGCACAGCAAAGGGTAAACACCTTAGCGTCGCTTGTCAACCGTACACGTTCTCGTTTCTCTCGCTATGTCGCTCAACTCGGAGACAAGAAGCCTAATCCTGTTGCAACACTTCTCAACACCGCCATCCACCACACATTGACGCGTCTTCAATCCCTTCCTGCAACGTATACGCAGCTTAATTTTGGAGTCACCGAGCTCCAGCGTTATATTCTGGAGTTGGATGCCCTTCTGGACTACGTCGAAATTTTCAAGCCCATCATGGATGGTGCTCCTCCTGTCTCGGATTCTATCCAACGTATGGGTGTTTACACCTCCAACCCACGCGTGGTTCAAGATTTCCATCATGCTGGCCTTCCAGTATGGTATGTCCGCGATTTCAAGGCTACTGCCGATGGATTTATCAACAACATTTTGGAAATTGTTGAACCTACCCAATTCAGCAGTCTCATTGCAACGGAAAAGCACACTGGGTTCCCTTCCATTTTCAGCGGCAAAGCTGACACCGCTGAAATCATCGACCTCATACATGGCTACTCGCGCCGTTGGCTAGCAACCCCCAATCCCTTTGATGTTCCTTCTCTTCTTAACCCAGCTTCAGCTTCTCCTGCTCCAGTTCAGATCGCCGAGTTGTCTTTGTCTTCCCGTCCAACCAAGAGGCCAAAATTGGATGAATCTTCCAAGTCCAAGTCAAAAGCACCAGCTCCAGGTTTGTACGCATCGTTCATGCTAATTGATTTTTTACTGAACTTGTGAAATTTAGGCAGCAGAAAACCCGCAAAGCAGAAGAATGAGCCGAAAGTGGCTCGCGACACTTTTGCAGTCATCGAAAGTCCCCTTGCGCCATTTGCAATACCAAGCTGGGCAGCTGCGCTACGCGAAGTGGATCAATCAACACCTCCTGCTACGGACCCCCTCCCACCGTATGCGCGTATGTACGCCTACCCCGACCCAGGAATCTTTATCACTGTTCCCGCAGAGCGAAGGCAGCGACTTCTTGAATCCTGGCTTCGCATTGCCGATGCTTCGCGTGCAACCAGGAGTTCCTTTCACGGAATGAAGATCCAGCAATGGCGTGACCTACTATTCATTGACTTCACATCGCCCATCTCAACGCAGGATGAAGCTTCAACATTCACTGCTAAACAATGAGCTGAGGCATTAAAAATTCTGCTGCCGTCTGGTACAACCTTCCAAGAGCAAAAAGGGGTTCCGTATGTGTGGGATAGAGCAACGTTCAACGCGGGGGATGTAGTTCCTGATAACCTCACGCGAGAGATTGTTTATCATCTCTACGAGTTGAATTTCCGGAGCGACATTCTGAGCCTTGATGAGCTCCTGTACACACCTGCGCCAGAGATTGCTGGATTGGCGGAAGAGCACACACAACGGGGCTTACCCTATGAACTTTTCCCTTCCATTTATTTTTATGGTCACTACACCCCCCCCAATGTCAGTCTAGCTGCAGATACCGTTCGAGAACGGCTACCGTTTCTCATGACGTTTGCTCAGATAATGGACTCATGGCCCGGTGAAAAGCCTGAAATCTTCAAGCTGGGATATCGACGTCAAGAAAACTCTATTTCAACACTGCAAGCTGATGCCCTTGAATATGCTGTGGCGAAATTTTATTGTCAAACCTTTTACAATCATTTTCGTCGTGCGCCGCAGATTCCTCATCGTCTTTTCCCTGTTGACCCGCCATTTACCTCGTCTCAGTGAAAGGTAAATTTTTATTGCTTTTCTTAATTTATCTCACAATGTTTTGTCTTTTAGGTTTTTTCTTTGTGTCGTCGGACTTTCTTGAACATTTTTTGGGATCTGGAGTTGTAGAATATGTTTCTTTGTGATAGGATTTGGATCAATATCGTGTTCGCAATCGTATTATATATCTATGGTGAGTATCATTATCTGCCACTTTCTAGATGCTAATATAAAACTGAATGCCCTTGTCTCCAGTTAATCTAATATTGAGATCTTTCCCTGTGCCATTCAGATTGAGGAAAACCTAAGGCGACTAAGTCCCGCAACTGTCATGAAAATAGTGTGGCCTACTGACCTTCCTCTTTTTTGAAACTTTTTGTGCCTCCTTCGCTTTTGATATATTTTTTTCCCACTTTTGGATTTGTTTCGCTGGATCACGAATGAGCAAAACAACATATAGTGAGTTGAAATCTCGGATTAAAACAGACAAAAAAGCTTACCCTTTGCGTGTTTGGTGACAGTCCTACGTGAAACAAGGCGATCATTGGCAGATGAGGAAGTCTGCTCCGCAGCTGGTGGTTCAACCTCCATGCTATTGTCGTTGAAGTCTTCCTCATGCACGGAGCCTGGCCATCAGGAACAATGTTAAGTGACAATGAAACTACAAAATCAAGAAACTCACTCGGAACGATTTGGTCACACGCAGCATCCCCTGATAAACACAGTAAGTATATATCTGTTGTTTTAGCAAAAGCAAAGTGACTTACCTTCAGTTTGCGAAGGCGCCATGGCACAATTTTGGTTCATAGGGTGCTGGGATCCGCATGCGCAGTGATACATTTTGATTTCGTTGTCAGAATCGCTCTCCGTATCGGCCTCTTCGACGAACATTTTCACATGATGAGGCTCTGCAGGTGATTCATGATCAAAGAGTAAATCGGCCGTGAAGAATGGTGCGTCAAAAGTAATTGCAGGCATATCGCAAAGTTGACGTTGACGATAGAGGACGAGTAGGAAAATATTAGTGATGATGGGTGGTAAGACCTGTTTTTTTTTTCGTTGTAAGTTGCTGGCTTTTATACGCTTTTTTGCTTATGCTTCTCTCGAACCAGGTGTTTGGCCATCACACCAAGCAAAAAAAAATTTGAAGGCACTCCCGAGTATATAAACGATGGTAACCACCCTCGTCAACTAGGTCAGGGTTTATGGTGTGCGGCAGTGGAAATTCCAACGTAATCTGCCACTGGGTTGGATCCGATGCATTCCAGTTGAAATTCCAGAGGCGCTGCGCATGAGGCTCTCTATCCTTAAATGGACTAGTTGAGGAACCATTCAGCAGCGCCCAATATCGATGTTGCGTGCCCTGACCGCAATGGTATGCGCATTACCTGATTTTGAGGTAAGCCGCCAATATCTTTGACTAATGCATTTGTGTAGTAGAGCGCGCTGCCTTCAGCCCTGCAACAAGTCTTCGGGTTTTTGTCCTTCTTGACCAGGCATTGTGATGTGGTCTGTGCGCAAAAATAGGTATTTAAGCCCTTCCTTATCTTGCATTAGTCCAACTCCTAAACCTTTCCACTGTCTGCCATGTCACGCTCTTCATCCAATCGCAATACTGCCACGCGTTCTACTCGTCGTCAGGCAGAGGATGCGCTCATCGCCAATCCCGATGACCCATCCAACACAGAAGCAGACCAGACGCCCGCCAATGCCAGACCTCGAGTTAAGCCAAGGCCTACAGCGAAGAAGGCTCTGGATCCTGAAGTTAATCCTCCCGCCGCTACTCCGCCAACAAAAGCAAAAGCCTCAAATGCTGGGACTAAGAAGGCGCAGCCCGCCAACATCGTCAAGAAGACTACGGGTAAAAAGGACGCGTTCTTGAGTCAATCCAGATCCAAGAAGAAGGTCACAGAACCTGATGAACCTAAAGGTATGATGTATTGTGAATTATTGTACTCGATTGTCACTGATCATACTTGTATTTTTCTAGTGCAACCCCTTACCGCAAAGAATACCAATGTCAACGCATCTCAGACTCTGCATGTTACGGAAACGCCAGAATATATGGCGCTTTTGGGTAATTCACTTTTGGACTTGCCCTTCACCATCTGATTATGTTTTTTCTCAGCTAAAGTCAACCGTCTTGAGAAGGAGAGAGCTGCAACACAGGTAGCTGAAGTAGACGAATCCAAGCTCATTCCAGCGCCCAAGAATCAAAAATACGGTTGCTTGAAAACAGCCATGGGGCTCCTTGATAACGAAACATTGTATAACAAATTACGGGTGCGTATATCACTCACACTCTTGGTGCTGTCGAATTAATTTTGATGCTTAATCTTTCTGAATACATATAGCAAGCTGTAAGAGATGAATTAAAGGCAAGGAAGATCTATGATGCGCAGCAGTATGCAAAATTACCCGTCTCAGAAGTATCTGATCTTCTTACTACGGTATGATGCGTTGCACCCTTTACAACTTGCTATTAACTTCTATTTATATTTGAATAGCTCCGAGTCAATAACAAAGAATTTCAGCGGTACGCTCATGGGTGGCCCATACCAGAAATCATCCGCACGTCACTCAAGAATCGACGTATGTACCTATCCCAAATTCGTCGTGGTGTCCAGAAAAACGCCAAAAGAGTAGCCATGCGGAAGAAAGCCACCAAGGGAGCGAGCTCTAAACAGAAGCGCCGAGGTGATGTAGATCATGCCGGATCTGCGAACGACAATCCCCAAGCTGAAGTTGGAGACGGCAATGGTGGAGTGGAGCATGGTACCGGTGATGGCAAAAAACAAGTTGGCGACGCAGGTGCAGTTAACGGTGCGGGTGGGGGTCAGGATGAGATGGAAGTTGATGAAGTAGACAGGGCTGGCAATGAGGGCGAGTTTGGGGATGAAATGGCAGTTGGTGTTGGCGAAGTACGTGGGGGAGCGGAAAGTAGTGGCAGGATCGATGAGGATGATGAGGACAATGACAGCAGTAGTGAAGGCGAGGGTGCAGGAGCTGCAGGCAAGAATAAACCTGCACCTAATCTCGTTCCGATGGACATCTCCGACGATGACGAGAGCGAAGTGGAGATGCAGGGAGTTAGGAATGGCGGCAAGGGTGGGGATGGTTCAGAAAGTGATGAGGAAACGGGTTCAGAGGAGGATGAGGAGGATGACGACGAAGATGACATTGTGCCGGCGCCACGCAAGCTCAGTAAAAAGGCACGCGGAAAACAAAAGGCCGTTGAGCCTGAGAGTGACGATGAAGACATTGAAGAACCGGTTCAGGTCAAGTGGAAGCGACGGGGGAACCACACGGAGCCAGCTGGCCGTGCTAAGAAGGTAAAAGTGGGTGGGTCAAAGTAGTGTATTTTCTTTCAGCTTTGTTCCGTTCTTGTTTCTCCTCAATATGACCCCAACTCCTATATTTCCATTTTATTACTTTATCTTTCTATAGACATTAAATCACCATCCCCAGCCGCTATATAGATTCATTCTATCCTATTTTTCCGTGTCATATATCCCTCCAAATACGGTCAGAATTTGCTTATATCTCCATCTTTAATTCCACCCCTATTCCATTCCCCATGTTCCGTACTTCTGTCCACTAGAAATTCCGCATTTATTTTAATTCATATTTTCCACCATTGTTCTAGTCGCAGTTTTCCACCAGTCAACAAGCGGAAATTCCACACCGTTAAGTGTAGAATTGGCACATTTTCAGTCGGAATTTCCGACGCGTTCCACCGAAGTAGGTAGGAATGTTCCACACAATGTAGGTGCAATATCCACCCTTTTCCGACGGAAACCCCACACTTAACAGGCGGAATATGGTACTACATTACAGTCATATACACATCAGGTTTTCCTCTTTTTCTACCTAAAGATGGTGGAATATTCCGCCATTTATCCGCCAGAAGTTCCACACTTGCAAGGTGTACAGTGATCTACTCCCTCTTCACTGCGTTTGCACTTGTCCTAGAGCAT
>NHTK01001281.1:5636-32587 GCA_002938355.1 Panaeolus cyanescens | reverse complement strand
CGACAGGAATAATTAAAAAAAAATCAGAAAAAAGCCAAAAAAAAAAAAAGGAAGATAGAGAAAAAGAAAAAGAAACTAACTCGTCTCTGGTGTTCTGAGTGAAGATCATGAACTTGGAGGGTCGCTCCGAGTTGAGTCAGAAAAAAAGCGGATGGTGGTGGTATTTGAACAAGATCGTTATTGCCTATTGATTGTCCCATAACATTTTTTCTATCTCCGCCGCTTATTTAATCAAGTCACGTATTTGATAAATGTTCTCTTCTTCAAAATAGAATTTTTATTGCTACAAAAGAAATAGTCTGCGAGTTCAAAACGTACAAGAAGTTCAACAGGTGAACGATAGCATGATCAAGAAATAACTATAATTCATACAAAATTAATTTATTTGCGTCTCGTGGTCTGAGCACCTGCTCTCCTAGATTCCGGAATGTGTGACGCCCTCGATTTTCCTTCGGCTTCCGAGTCGCTCGAGTCCGATCCATCCGACGAATCCGAATCCTTGCCCGATCGACCATAAAGATCCTCAACAGGCTTTTGTTCGAATCTCGCTGGGCGGAGCGTCGGTCTTGAAAAGTTCTTGACACCTTGAAGTGCTGTCAGCCCACGATACCTAGGGGCGCTTATCGGTTCGGGCATCTGCACCACGGCTTCAACTTCATCCTCCTCGTCAGATTCTTGCTGTGTTTCCATCGCCTTTGTACCAAGGTCCGGGTATTGAGAATAAGGAAGCGACTGTTGCGTTGCAGAATGCAAGAACAAAGGAGACTGCGTAGATCCGGCATCGACGTCTACGCCGCCGTCGTCATTGGGGGAAGAAGATCCGTGGGCAGGGTTTGAACTGGGGAGAAGCTCATCCTTCATCTCATAACTGTCGTTCATGGTTTGAGAATCCCCCTCCTCTGGAAGAGTCGCCCAAGAAGTCAATGATGTGTTCCCCACAGGTAGTGTACCTAAAGGAGCATCCACTTCATCATTAGGTGCTTGTTCAACGACCTGTTTTTTCTGATTCGAAGCATTCGGAGCTTTACTTGGTAGCTTCGCATGACCCTTTTTACCAGTAGTTGACTTCGCCGTGAATGCTTTGGATCCGGGAGTGGTGGGCGTATTCTCAGGCTGCGCGGAACTGGCTCGTAGTTGGAGTCTACTAGACGTTCTGAGTCTGGTTCTAGGGACTTCTGCATCGCCGTCTCCATCTTCTTCCACCACTGGCTTTGCGACTGTGCTAGCTCTGGCAGGAGTAGTCACTGAAGATGCTGCAACAGCGGTTCGAGAAGACCTGCGAGTTACTCTTGTTGGAGGGTCTGCTGGCACTTCCAGCTCCGCACGTGCTTCATCAACGTGAACAGCAGCTACAGGTTGACCACCTCGAGCTGGGGTCCTCGTTAGCCTCCTGGATATATCGGTTGGTGTAGCCTAAACATAAACTCAATATCAAAATGCATCTGAATTTTTTCTCATTTTGTAACATACTGCAAGAGGTAACTTGATCACCCGGGTGCCAGGATGAGGTGGTATGGGGAGCTCCGAAATGGGGGTAAGAACGCCTTTTCTTTTTGGAGGGATGGCCTTGGGGGTGGTGTCCTGAACAGCTGCTTGAGAATGAGACTCTGTGCTTCCATCCCTTGCTAGCTGTTTATCCGTTGCTGGTGATCGTGAAACGGAATTGTCAGCTGGATTTTCTCTGGTGGTGGTCTGGACGGGCACAGAACGTGGTGTCATTTCTGGTGACTCGGTAGGGTCCTCGTTTTCGATGGGGTCGTCTTGTTCGAGCGTATTATTCGACGCATCAGGCTTGTCTGACGTGGGATCATCAACGATTTCATCCTCGCTTTCTTCTGAAGAGCTACGCATGCACATTGCAGTTTGGGTGAGAGGGTTAGCTTCCAGATCATTGGATTGACCATACGTGAGCAATGGATTCCCTGATATCGATGAGATGTCATTGGCATAGGCTTTCTCAAAGGCAACATCTCCCGTTCTGTCGAGTTCTCCAGAACTGCCTAATGCCTCCATTTCCTGGAACGAGATGTTGCCTTCACGAAAATTCTCTGAAGACGAGTCGCCACTGCTGCTACTTGTTGGAGACGTCTGTTTTTCTAAGGCTGCCCTTGCCAGCTTCGGTGGCTCGAGGGGAGCACCAGCCTTGTTAACCCCTTCTGATGGACCGTCATCGTCGTCATCCTGGTCGTCTTCGGAAGAAGATGCGTAGTTCGGTCGGATGTATTTTCCCTCAACTTTGTCCGCATCTTCATCTTCGTCATCGACAAGAGACTCTCTCTCCTCTTCCTGTTCTTCTTCACTGGTTTCGGTCGAGGGTACATCCTTAGCAGTTACAGGAGGCCCACGAATCAGTGCCTCCAAATCTTTCTCGGTGTAGTTGGAGATATCACGGGCGTCTAAAAAAGGGGAGAACGAAGGGAATTTCAGATTGTTCTCCTTCTGAAGGGCGTTGGGGCTTTTTATGACACGAGGTGGTTTCCTCGCAGATATCTTTTCTGAGGCACCAGCAAAAGTCGATTCGGTGACCGGTGGAGCACTATTCTCGGAACCCAGATCCGCCCCCCTTGCGTCCTCTTGTTCTGCAGGAGGAGTATATCGAGCAGAGCGTTTCGAAGCATGTACTCGGGCAGAGGTTGATTCCACTTGAGAGGGTATGCTTGGAGTGGAATCAGGCGGGGCGGCAGACGATTTGGGAGTGTTTTGTGTTTTGGCTGTCGTTTGAGGATTAGGCGGCCTGTAGGGCCGGCCAACCTTGTTTTCTACCTCCTGCTTCAGTTCCGTGATGATTGCCTGCCTCTGAGCATCCTCGGCACCCGATTCGACGGCTGACTCGAGTTCTTGAATACGATTTTCCAGACCAGATACACCGTTACCCCTGAAGAGCTTGCATTTTGAGCGGTAATGGTAAGGCGCAGTGTCGCAATAAGAACATGAAAGCGGCTTTACTCTTCGTGGCGCGGATAGCGTAGGTGTGGGGTTTGGTGCTGCAATAGAAGTGCCCGTACCGACTCCCGTCGATTCCTGAGCCTTTGAAGGATGATCTTTCGAGGTGTTCTCAGTCCGACGTGAAGGTGTTTCCAAAGGGGCAAGGTCGTCGACATGATTTGAGACAGCCTTTGTGACTGTTTTTGTGGAGTCGTCGAGCTTAGTTGCGTTGGCAGTCGAAGAGGCTTCCAAGTTCGTCTGCGGTTCAGCCACAGGTGTTTCACCGTCCGTTGTAGGAGTGGGCTGGGGGGGCGTGTCTTTCCCTTTGAATCGCGCCATAATCGCCTGTACAGCGGCAAGTGTTGCTTGTTTCACATCAGGACCTAGGTGTGGATGGAAAGTTGTTAATAAAATTTTATTTAAACAAGAAATGCAATTACTTGACTTGTCCCCTTGTTGCGGCTCCGTGGTGGCATCCTTAGCCTTTTTTGCGCCCTTTTTTTTGGAGGGTTTTGCGGCTATATGCATTGATGAGCGCCATTTGAAACAGATATAGACCAAGTACAAACCATCGGACTTTTCTGGCTCTTGCTGGTCTAGGTAAGGCCGACGTGTGAGGACATAGATAGTCGTAGAATATTTTCAAAAAGACGACTTACCAGGTGGAGATTTGGTTAAAGACTTGGTCGACTGTTTCTCTTCTGAACTATCCTTCGATTTACGCTCTTTTACTGACACGATTAGGTTCTTTGAGGCTTTCGCTACTGAAAAGCATGCTCATACCTTGTTTGGAGGCAGGAACCTTGTCGGGGACTGTAGAATATCTGTCAGCAAGTATTGATTAGTTGGTCGGCATCCTGCCTTACCAGATGCCGCAGAATGGGCTGGTGGGCCTTTCTCTGCTGACTCTTGAATACCGTCCATTTGCTCAACTTGTTTCGTACGACTGGGTTTCTTTTTCTTTGGTTGGGCAACTTCAGGAGATTTTTGAGTAATGGAGTCTTCGGCATCGGGTACGGTGTTCGCGTTGGGTGGCAAACTAGGCTTTTGCTTGTCAGAGTCTTGATTAGGCCCAGGTGAAGACTTCCGTTTTTTGCTCTTCTGTTTTGCTTGGTCTTGCGCCGTCTCCGCAGCTGGAATATCAGACGCTGGCAATGTGGCAGACTTCGCAACCGCTGTATGATCGGCGCCAGGACGGACATTCAGATTCTCGGTCTTGCTGTGCTTGACCTTCTTCTTTTTTGGCGGTATATTTTCTGTTGCCTCATCTGAGACTGCTTGCGCATGCACAGGGGCAGGTGTAGCCTTGAGCGTATTATCCGTCTCTAGTGCGTTTGCGTCTGTTCGTGGACGCTTTTTAGATGTTTTTGGGGGCGGATTCACTGACGTTTGGTCGTTGGAGATTGCAGTCTCAGCAGCTTGTGACGAAAGTTCTGCAGTATTAAGTGCTTCCGGCTGCACATTTAAGACAGGACTGCCGCTTTTTTTCTTCTTTTTCCGCTTCTTTTTCTTGTCGTCAACGGCACCCTCAGAAGATGACTTGGAAATTGGAGCTGGAGGAGAGGTAGACGGTGAATCGTCCTTTCGTTCTTTTGATGCTGCTTTCGCGGTGGATGCAGGTGGTGAGGACGTGGCTTCTACGAAAGAAACTCGTCTCTTTTTTGCAGGACGGGGAGAATCAGGGGATGTCCCATTGCTATCAGGCGCCGGAGAGGCGACGCTGGGTGTTTGCTGGGATGGTTCTGACTGTTTTTTCGTTTTGGACTTGTGAGGAACCTTATATGCGTTCAAGTTGAAGTCAATCATAACGAGATTCCGAAGACGGTAGCGAGCTCACCTGTATCCCGTTGAGATTGGGTACCCCTGATTGACATGCTTTACCACCAATTACTACTCGAACAGTAGCTGTTGCAGAAATACGCGCTGAAGCAGCAAATGCCTCAAAATCTTCGGCTAATTGGCGTGAAAAACTATGATTGAAGCAAATGTGCAGGTCGGACGTACCATCCTCAAGATCTATTGACTTCCCGTCGCGTACTTGATACAGATGCAACTTTTCAGAGCTTGGCAGTGCCATTTTTTTGCGTATGACAGCCTTCATCTCTTCTAAACTATGTTCTTATCATGTAATACCGCATGAGTGACGAGCTTTGGTCTAGCAGATTACTACAGACCTTTAAAGAGACGATCAAAAGTTCTGGTTTCTGCATCGTAAGTGACCCTGAGGGTATCAGGTTCCCTCTTGCGCTTTTTCGGAGTCTCCATCTCTACCTAGACGTAGAGGAAAGAAATGAACCAGATAAAAACTTGCAGGACGGAAGACTTTAATTCGGTCCGAGCTTATTTGACATGGAGTGGACGAACCGGAAGCGCGACATGGGAGTCGCGTCAGGGTAGCCAAACAAAAACAAACATCCCTTCTCATTTACTTCCATCAAGCATGGCTGGAGGATATTGTGATTATATTTCAAAGTTTTATGGTTTTATTATAATTTATTTATTGTCTTTAAAGCACCAGGATTCCACCCTCATTTACCAGGTGCAGGCTACAACTTTCTAGCCAAAGCCCTGGGCGCATCCATGTGGTTCTTCATCTTCTATCGTGCAAGGTTCGTATTGTCTTGTGTTCACATTCATTGAAACTTACCTCGGATGCACAATGTTAACAGGAAAGATGGTGCAAAACTCTTAGTACGCTCTTCCCCTTTTTTTCTTGTGACGTGGACTATACTTAATAGCTCATTAGGGCAACCATGGATTCGATGACCACCACGGCCACGGTGACTCGCATGGCGCACACCACTGATAGAGATGTAATTAAGAATTCAATCATTTAGAAAGAATGCCTAGAGACTTAAGACGTGGTCCTTTCAGCTATACCCCCATACCGACCAGCTTCCCGACACATCAATTCATCTACTTCCATAACCCATGAGCGGCGTTAATTGCCATTATTACTTGTGTCACGATTCCTACATCCCCCTCAGCGTCCACATCACGCAGATGGCTTGGATGATTTTTGAGCTTCAAGAAGATTTGTCGATGAACTGAATCTCCCGTTTCCTTCCGCGAGGCATTTGAGAACATAACATTGTTATTGCTATCCTGGGACTACAGGACAATTTCAAGGATTATAATTTGGTTTTAAGACTGGAATTCTTCTTAATAGGATTGGTCTTGCATTGCAAATCTTTATACCTACATTGTTGTAGGGTATATGTTGAGTAGGAAATGTGCCAATTTTAGACAAACAAATCATATGAAGTTTTGATTGGGTTCAGGGACTTGACATGTTACCGCTTCGTCTTTTGATCTCGACGTTCACAAGGGCGTGTTAGGAATGCATGGCGACTCCGACCAGAAGACGCTCGTTGATTAACTTCCTTCGTGTAACATGGGTGCTGGTCATTCTGTGGTATGAGTACTTCACCTTTCTATCAAGCGGGTGGAGCTGCCATTGGCCAGATGCATCCCTATTGCCAGTAAATTTCCACTCTCTTTGCTTGCTTGAGCTTCCTCGTTTTAACACAGCTTTCCTTTCCAATAGAGCCGTCGTGACATTGACACTACTCACAAGAGACCTTGTCATGTTCTACTTGTTGCCGATCCCCAGGTTCTGGACTACCGGTCATATCCAAGACGTGGCGTCTTGCTCAGTTATATAACAAGGAGTATAGTAAACCTCAATCTCCGTAAAAACTGGCGTGCCGCGCTAGGTAGAAAACCAGATGCAGTCGTATTTCTTGGAAATATGTTGGATAATGGGCGTTTGAAGATGTCAAACGAAGAGTGAGTGGTTCGTGTTCATTTATCTGTATGTCGGTTTTGAATGGCGGCCAGGTATGAAATCTACTTTCAACGCTTCAAGCATATCTTCAGATTAAAGAAAGAAATACCTCAGTACTACATCCCCGGGAATCGTGACGTAGGGTAAGTTACTTCGCCCAACCCAGATTAGCTTGCCTCTAAATACGTTGCAGACTTGGACATTCCAACCTGTTTGACGACCGTGCATTTGACCGATATATAAGCCATTTCGGTGAACCCAATTATGAGGTTTCTGTTGCAAATCATACACTCGTTTTTCTGGACACCCCTGGTTATGCGGATGAGGACGCGAAGCGATACGGCGCCAAAAAGACGTTTGATGCATGGGTTCCCATTCCTGGTGGTACTCTGGAGTTTATGAATACCTATGCTAGTCGTAAGTTCCCTGATTTATGTGTTGGTAAAGAGTATTCTGAACTATTTTCCAGACAACCACACTGACCCCACCATCGTCTTCAGTCATATTCCCTTCTATCGTGCCGATGGGAAGAGCTGTGGACCACATCGAGAACGCGGTACCATAAGACCAGGAGTAGGACTTGGTTATCAAAACGTCCTCGAAAAGCAGTCCAGTCACCGTTTGTTGAGCTCTTTCAAACCTGTCGCAATCTTCAGGTAAGTAGATATGACTTTCGATTGGACTCTTCTCACGTTGTTTTATAGCGGTGATGATCACGATTACTGTGAACATAACCACCAATATCAGTCACAGGATGGCAGCCCACACGTTGCACGAGAGGTTACGGTGAAATCGTTGTCCATGGTCATGAACGTACGACGGCCAGGTTTTCAGCTTCTCTCCCTAAATCCAACCGAATTTCGTGAAGGCGCCTCTAAACCCACATTTGCGGATGCGCCATGCTTGCTTCCCGATCAATTGCACATATATCTTGCCGTCTATCTGCCATTATTGCTTGTATCTTTGCTATTAGTATTTGCTTCCAATTTCGGTCAACGAACGAGCCATCGACATCTCAAAAGCTCTTCCGACACTACGGTGATACGAGCATCTGCAGGAGGCCGTGATTCGGATCCAGAGGATATCCCTCCAACCTCCTACACGACCCTATCAAACCGCCTCTCTTCCACTCAACATCATTATAATAAACACGGCTTGCGGTCACCGCACATCAACATGTCATTCGCTAACCAAGGACAGCGAAGGCGGATTGCTGGTGCATCGGAGACTGTGTCCTTCTTGTCTCGCATCCGACGCGCTGTAAACCAGCCCTGGTCAGGGGGAGTTTCTAATAGCTCTCGTCGTCGAAGAGAATGGTTGATGCCATTTCTTCGAGATGCAAGAGACATCGCAATATTTCCCCTCGGTATGTTCGTGTTGATAACTTTGTGGGTAGTTACATAGCACCACTCGGTTGCCATCTTCGAACAATGGCGCACTTCATCTCTCATCGTTATGACGTGGTAGATACGACATTTATTACAACGTCGTGATGAATGCTTTTGGGACTATCTTTTGCTTTGCAGCTATGGCTGTTAATCGACTTTAATTATTGTATTCTACCACTGTGGACATCTGCATTCATTAGGTATTTTTCTTTGGGAATGTGTTTTGCAAAGGCATTTATATCAATCTCATAGTATGTTTTTCAAGATATTTATGTCAATACGCTATGGCTATAGCTATAAGGATTTGAGGACTCTCTTTAGACTGGACAGTGGACCAAATTCTGTTACAAAGCAGTCAATACCAACGCATCAAGCGGCTTGGCATAGTGACCATCCTGACCTGAACCTCAGCTGACCCCAATGAATGTCAAAGGTAATGTCTGGTAATGTTGACGTTTGACGTTTGGAGCAGGACGAGCTGACACGTATAATTGAACAGGTTTGAGAGAATGAGCCTCCAAGGCTTGCTTAGCATTCTACATTTGCTATCATGCAGGTTTGTGTCTCGCGGTCAGCAGTTCAATAAACATTCAACGACAAACGGTACTTCAGTTGTTCATTGATGGTACCTGCCTCCGACCAAGTTTTTCTCTTTTTCAAGGAAGTACGAGAAATGTCTGGATCACTCTCTCAGCGGCAAAGTGACACTGGCAGTCGAGTAATGAGAGGTTCCTAACAGCAATTTTTCCTTTTCTTTTTTGACATGCTTTAATTCTACAGCTACTCACTTTATCAATTCAGTGAACACTGATATGATCATGTCCTTGGAACTTTACGATAACGGCAGTGTCCCTCTGAAATATCAAAATAGGTGGTTTTGGGAAAGCATTCATATTTATATGCACCGGATGTAATTGCCCTCGAGACATCCTTGTCCATCGCTTTCTTGCTCTCTTCCCCCATTCCCTCTGAAGCTTTGTATCTGATATCGCATACGTTTGCACCCAAAACGTTCGACAGTCCAATTGCAGGGCATTTTTCCAGTCATCGCATGCTGTTGACTCTGTATGCACGCTTTCATTCAATAGCATTATCTCTATCTGACCACACAACTAGAACTCTATTTCAACCGAAACTCTGAGCCTTCACACAAGACGCTGCCTGAACCACGACTTTCAACTGCTGCTATACCCTCGACGACGTTTTTGTGTCTCTTTGGGGTTTCTCGTCTCCGTCTTTTCCATTTTTTTACCGCAAAATCGACATCCATACCATGTCGATAGCCGTTTTGCCCTCGTATAGCAGCTGCCGCTTTGCATCATCAGAGTGCAGTCACGAGTCCTCACTTCCTGATGAAGCTGTTCAGGAGCCACCTACGTACTCCTTTCAACCTTATGCCGATGAGGAAACTGTGGCCTTTACACCTAGGATGGGCCCAACCACACCCAATGGAAATTTCGTTCGGTGCTGGCCACAAGCTACTTTGATTCTACGTGATCAAGACCCAGAGGCGCGCCTACCCAGGTATGGCCGGGGTGGGCGTGTTATTGGAGAACTTGGCCTCAAGTCAACAAGCAAGGTTGTGAAAGTGACTGCAACGGTGTGTACCATCTTCTATTTTTGGTTTGCTTCGCATCTACCTGCACGCGACTTGATCAGAAACGCATACCCACATTCATGGGCTCAGCTTGATCCAGCAACTTAGACGCGATGACTGTTGACATTCCTCCTTTTCTTCGCCTGATCTAACTTTGATTGACATCGTCGCTGAATGACTCATGACCTCCCTCCAGCTGTTTGGCGAAATGTCGCTTTCAGTGGCCGATTGCGGCACAGAGGAAGTCATTCTTGTCGACAAAAGTCAAGTTCTCTGGCAAGACGATGAACAAGATGTACAGCAAAACAGATGTCCGTCTATTCTTCCAATCTATATACAATTTCCCCAGGTGTATCAGCTCGACGGAAAAAACTACCGCTTGCCACCTTCCTTCGAAGCCACTTTTTTGGGTCTCCCTGCATTATTTGCAAGATGCATCTACACCCTTAGTGTGACCATCACACGCACAAGGTCTTATCGCCTTGCATCATGGACAACGCATAAGACGTGAGTTTCTTACCCTGCCATTATTTTGAATGCTTGTTTTGGAGAGGTTGCCCTATGATTTGTGGAATGGGCTCGGTCCCTTTTGGAGGCCTTCCAGAAGAGGGGGTTTTCCGGCACCTCTTAGAGAAATTGGTCTGGACATTCAAACGTAGCGCGCACCGTGTTGTGCGCGTGTTGTGTGCCAAAGAGGGAAATACATGGAAGGGGTGTTTGCTACCCTGCTTCGTTTCACGCACTTGAGGCGATTTTCTTCGATGATTGGCTTCCTGAAGACATAGGATGGACCTGTCTAGGGCTAATCATACGCCACTTTTTTCATTTCATGATTAGCTCCGATGATTTATTTGAGTTTTGGAGTCTATCCTAAAAAGAGCACAATCTCACTCTCTATTTGTACAGATATATCACAATGGTCAACTTCCGCCCTCGCTCCCGACCACAGCGCCCTGTAGTGCTGTTAGATTCGGTATTCGCGTCGATCAAGCCCCTACCTGAAGAATGGCTTCAAGTGGTGTCGACAATGGACACACGTTTCAACTCTGGCATGAGACCAATTGAATGTCATGTAAGTCCTGTTTTATATCTTTTTTGGTTTGTTGGTGCCTTGTCCCATTTATCGGGCTCCGCTTTTTCTTATTGCCTTGCTGTAAAATGTGCAATCGCCGGAGCTTGGGAATTAGATTGTGAAGGGGGGAAGCCTCCAGTCTGGTTTTGAATCTATTGACGCGCCAATGCACATAAAATGCCCTGGAACGGGCTAAATTGAGGTTTTGTGTGTGCAATTGATGCGACCCAAAATAATCAATGATCTTTATATTCACTTTCGACACGCAGTCATCTTGTGTCGGGCGTGGAAGGGCAGGCATGGCAAGAAATCGAAGCTGGGCTGACACATGTATCATTTTTTTTACCCTTGTCTAGTTCTTCATCCCATCCGTTCAAACATTTGGGATCTCGGATTCCATTCCTTTTCATGTCCAACTTTGCAGTTCGATCGAATCTTTACGCGAACTACTCCCACCAAATTGCAGCCTTCTGAAGCCAGATATGGAGGACTCGACGGCCAGCGGATCAGAGGATGGGCACGCCCCGAAACGGCGGCATTCTCTGCGGGCGGACTCATTTGTGATAAAAGTGAGCATTGCGAGACAGGTTGCAGTGGAGATGCAGGGGAAACGGAGATTCCGGAGTTTTACCTTGGGCACAGGAACTATGACGCCCGTACCACCCTTTGCTGGTTCGTCCCGACCGCAGCAGATGGGATGTTATGACATGAAGGAAGGTGATGTTGTTTTGGATTGGAAGGGCGAGGTCAAGTGCTGGCAAGATGTCAATACAGGGGGTTTCGCATCAGGGAATTTGCTGGTTAAGGTACGCGCCTCAGGCTTTCGCAAATTGTGAACATATTTAGCTGACTTGATTATTTTTCTGACTGATTGATGATGCTCATGGTACTTACTGTATGATTGTATTTGTGCATGGTATTGTTCCGGAACGCCTACGTGGTCCTTGTTGACGGATGTTCTCTGTCGCGGCTGTGTTGTTTGTGGATTGACGGGGCTTCGGTCAAAAGGACTTCTTGGTTCTCGCGCTGACACCGCCCAACCCCCGATCGTCGTTCTTGATCCCCCTTCAGCTTTCACATCCAATCCGACTCGTAACAGATTCATGGATGGATAGTGATGTTTTACACCCTCAAGATCGATAATTTAAAATTAAGGGGGATGTATGTATTAAACTAACCAGAAAAAGATGAATAAAAAAGAGTAAATAGACACTGTACGAAGGGCTCGGAAAGTGTCGGTAAATATTGTATATTAAATTGACATGAGAGAAGAAAGATATTTTATTATAAATGCTTGAAAGGGTAAATGTAACATGTGGGATGATTTGGGGGTGCTGATAAGAAGGCTAGGGGGTTGACCTAATTGAAGCTAGGAATCCGAAATGGAGGGTATAAAGGCCCAGACAGGAAAGACCATCGTCGGGAGAATAATATTATCAGGAAGAAATTTGTATGCATGCACGTTTGCAATACGAATACCCGACCAAAAACCATATAAGACCCCAACATCGTCCAAAATCCTGGCTTTCCTTTGAACCCATTCGTGAACTTGAAGACGACCAAGAACATATAAAGCGTCATCACAAACCCAAACCAAGACTCAACCTTACAAGAGTTTTATCAGCACCACAACTCATTTCAACAACAACTACTCCACCGATTCACATAAAGTATCTTTTTTTTCTTTTTTTTTCTTGATTTTTATTGACTTTTATTTCGATTATAGTTCTCCTATAATGGACTCTCTTATGCCTCGTAGTGATTCTTTCAATGCTCGTGTTCGTGGAACATCCCACATCGACTTCAAGACGGCGACAACAGGTGTTGCAGCAAAGGCAATGCGCAATGAGATCTCACGTCTAGTCTCCACAGTCAGCGACCCCGCCACCAAGAAGGTATTATAGAACAATTTCAGCTCAAGCGATATATTCTAACAGTAGTCTTTATAGGCGTTTGACACCGAGATGCAGTCCTTTTTCTACCTCTTCACCCGCTACCTCTCAGAACGCGCCAAAAGCCAGGATCTGTTCGTCTGATTCTGTATTTTATATCTTCTACCGCCTCTTATGATTATTCCAGTGATTGGGATCGCATCAAGTCTCCTGCAGAGGACCAGATTGTCCCCTATACCAACCTCCCCGCCCCAAGGGATAACGACAACCTCAACAAACTCGCCGTTCTCAAGGTCAATGGCGGTCTTGGTACATCTATGGGTACGTCTTATTTTGCTTCTTATTATTCAGAATCTCATCAACGCGTCTAGGAATGACCGGCGCCAAGAGTGCTCTCGAAGTCAAGGATGACATGACCTTCCTTGATCTTACCGTTCGTCAGATCGAACATCTCAACACAACTCGCCGTGTCGACGTACCCCTCATTCTCATGACATCCTTCAATACCCACGAAGATACACTTAGGATCATCAAGAAATACGCCAACCAGCAACTCCGTATCACCACTTTCAACCAGTCTCGCTACCCTCG
The DNA here is from genome assembly GCA_002938355.1 of Panaeolus cyanescens. Classification (NCBI taxonomy): domain Eukaryota; kingdom Fungi; phylum Basidiomycota; class Agaricomycetes; order Agaricales; genus Panaeolus; species Panaeolus cyanescens. Next base: position 19,335 of record NHTK01001281.1, on the reverse strand, counting down.
TATTTACAAAGAAACCCTTCTCCCATGCCCAAAACGCGCTGATGACGACAAATCCAACTGGTACCCACCCGGTCACGGTGATCTTTACAATGCCCTGCTCCACTCGGGCGTGCTTGATCAACTTCTTGCGGAGGGCAAGGAATACCTCTTCGTTTCCAACTCGGACAATCTTGGTGCTGTGTACGTCATTTCAACTTTTTCCTCGTGCTATCGCTTCTTTTTTTAACAAATACTCGCATTTAGTGTTGATGAAAGTATTCTGCAGCACATGATTGATACCAACGCAGAGTTCATCATGGAGGTCACAGACAAGACCAAGGCTGATATTAAGGGTGGTACCATCATCGGTCAGTATACCTTCCTTTTCAACCCAACCGAAGCAACCCCTGATATATTCTGCTGCAGATTACGATGGCTCCATTCGTCTTCTTGAAATCGCACAGGTTCCTTCAGAGCATGTCGAAGATTTCAAATCAGGTACGCCTCACTCACCAAAATTTTATATGGCGAATGCGGACTCACCATGGGCTTTCAGTCCGTAAATTCAAGATCTTCAACACCAACAACTTGTGGATCAACCTCAAAGGTATTTTTAGACCCCATCTAAGCGAAATTGTAGACTAAAAATAATTATTTCCTCCCCATCGCCAGCCCTGAAGCGCATCATGGAGCAAGAGAGTCTTGAGCTCGAAATCATCATCAACCCCAAGATTACCGATGACGGCCATGCTGTTATCCAGTTGGAGACCGCCGCTGGTGCTGCTATCAAGCACTTCAGAAACGCGCACGGTATTAACGTGCCCCGCAAACGTTTCTTGCCCGTCAAGAGCTGCTCCGACCTCCTCCTCATCAAGAGTGACATCTATAGCTTGCAGCATGGACAGCTCATTCTCAACGAGCAGCGCATGTTTGAGACTACCCCTGTCATCAAGCTCGGTGATCACTTCAAGAAGATCCAGCAGTTCCAAAAGAGGTTCAAGAAAATCCCCAAGATCCTCGAGCTTGACCATTTGACCGTCACTGGTGATGTCTACTTCGGTCGCAATGTAACCCTCCGTGGAACCGTTATCAGTATGTCATCAACGATCCTCATACATTTAGTTGTACTGACCGCTTCCTCTAGTTGTTGCCAACGAAGGGCAGAGGATTGATATCCCTGATGGCTGTATTTTGGAGAATAGGCTTCTCTCAGGAAACTTGAACATGATTGTAAGTCGCTCCATGATTCAAACAAGGCTTGCTTTAATCCCCCACTCTTCCCAGGAACTGTAATTTGCATCTTTCCTCCTTAATATGCTGGACGTTCCAAATCGTCAAAAACAACACCATTTAGAACACTCAGTCTTCCGTTAATTTTTTACATCTGGAAACTGACAAACGGGAAGTCTGCCCACCCTCGCTTCGGACATTCGATTTTATGTTTTCTTTTATACTTTGTATCTTGCGGACCTTTATTCTTTTCCACCCCACCCTAACGGTTGCATCCCATATTTTGATTTTTTATGGCCAAGTGACCTGCGGTAGACGTTCCTTATTCATAGTTTTTCTTTCGATATTCCCTTATGATTTCTATATACCTACTCTACGACGACTACGTATCATTAAACGAAGCAGGCAAATTAAATTTACAACATTGACTCTCTACTTGACTCGAAACAGTTTCCTCTGCAATTGATACTTGCGTATAACCATCGATGAATGCCTGACGTCAACTGTTTGACGACTCGTTCCGATTTCCGATGAGTCGCCGAAAAATCTGCACCTTCGCATGAGAAGAAATTTCGTATGTAAATATATTGAACAGTTGAATGCGCACGTTCGGAAGTTTGTCATAATGTCTTGGGTCCAGATTGTATGGTGAGTGGCTACTGGCCTTATCAATCACAAAGCACCCCCCTTTCTCAGAACATCTAACACCTCTGCTTCCTCTGGAACTTTACATCAAAGCTCCCATATATTCATGGCTAGATTCGGGATCTGGTAAATATGGTTCGAAGGGCTGAGCGACGAGTTTGTCCAAGGGTCACCCTTGGAACTACGATTGATTAGGAATCGCCGAAGTTTTTAGAGCCAGTTCACTGAGTACAAAGTACTATACTCGTGTTAGTGACGACCTAAACCGGTATTTCCTGACATATGCAAGGTACTCCTGCATAGTTTGGTTGTGTATCGATCCGGTCAGCCGGTCATCGAGAATCTGTTCACAAATTTTGCACCTGTCCTTGGTCCAATCGCAAATACAGAACCCCAAGACGATCCCGAACAATTGGTATGTACCATGATAAGTGGACACTGAGTAAAGATACGAGGCGCTATATCGGCAGAACATAAGCTTAAGTATACCTGTTTATTCCGGTACATTCAATCATCCATAAAACATGTTGTCTATAGCCATGGAATAGTTTCACCCCTGTGGCCCTCATGCTCTTTAATCGAACTCCAGAACTCTGTGAAATGCAGCATTCGTGAGGTTTCTGTCAACATGAAACTCCGCAACGGCGGAAGAAATGGAAAAAACCTCAGGGTAAACATCTAGAGACCCTTGGGACATGGGATGTCATGTTTTTTAAGTCACTGAAATTCGATCCATTGTAAGTTGTGACTCGGGGCCATAGTTCTAGTAGCGTTAGTAGCGTCTGATAGCAAAACGAAAGGAAACGAATCTGATTTTTGGTCAACAAGGATGACGAGCATTCATCAGCCCTCCTTGGGTACAAATCATCTTCTTTCCGTTTACAGAACGGATCCGATGGACCCACAACTCACAACAATGCATGAGTAACTCGGTTTCGCGGGAACATCCGTCAAAAAATCATACGTGACGATGTGACAGCACCCTTTCGATATATCATGCATTGAGGCTTGTTTGAGGCTTCAAATACCTCTTTTTTCTCGTCTGCGTCAAGGAGACTCAGAAGGGCTACGCCGCAACTGGGGCAGAGAGAGAGATATGCTGTGGTACTACGCATGCATTTGTGGTTGATCGATAAACAGGGTTGTCGTCGTAAACCCTGACCAACTCACATATCTAACTCCCACTGGCCACTGGCATTACTATCTCATCAAATGTCGCCATTGATCCAAAGAAACAGGAATGAAATCATATTCATGAAATGAAATACTTGTATTGCGTTCTAGCTCTGTGAGCCATCCGGCATCACGTTGCTTTCAGAGTTCCTATGCAAGGCAAAATATCAGATTGAATATAAAACAAAGCAAGGCTCATTGTCCTCACAATCATTCTTATGCTACCAGACACAAGACCTATATCATCGGTAGCAAAAAAAAGAACTAGTGTGAGTAAAAAAATCGATCCAAATGAAAAACACCGACTTACGATTTTCCAAAACCACGCCGTCGGGTATATCGATGCGCTGCCCTGCATTCGCAATGACTATGAACTGGGTGTTAATCATAATCTAACCGATCAGAATAGCACGCACTGATTACGGTCCCACGGAGGGTGACATTCCTGCCAAAGTACACGTCTCCAGAAACAGTAAGATGATCGAGCTCCAGTATGTCAGGGATTTGCTTGAATCGTTTTTGGAATTGGTGGATCTGTGATACGGTGAAAATCCACAACGAGTGCAGAAATATTACATTCCGAAGGCTCACGTTTTGGAAATGAGAGTCCAGTTTGATGATGGGAATTGTTGCAAATGTTCTTGCCGAGTTCATGGTGAGGCAACCGCGCTCGATCTGAAAAAGGCTGCTGCGAACCGCTAGGAGATCGGAGCAATTTTTCACTGGGAGGTATCTTTCCCGAGAAACATTGATCCCGCAAGCGTTTTTAAAATACTTGATCGCGGAGCCTGCAGCGGTTTCGAGCTAAGAAGCAGGTCAGTCATCTTGACGAAGGACCAACAGCTGTGGTTCTGTGCATTACCTGAACAATGGCACGCCCATCCTCGATATTTTTGGTCCTGGCAATGACGTCCAGCGCCAGCGATTCCTGGTCCATGATACGTTGAAGAGCTAGATGGACCACTGCTGAGCGACAAATCAAACACACTGTCAGTTGAAAGGAGTAACCTCTTAGATCAATCCATAGATTGTTGGTGTTGAAAATTTGAAATTTTTTAGCTAGAAAATTTTTAGCATAACCGTGATTTTGTAAAGGAAAATAAGATAATAAACCGGAATGAAATTCATCAATGTATTCCGAGGGAACCTGCGCCATCTCTAACAACTGCAATGACCCTTCATAATCTGTGAATGTTTGCTTGGTCGATTGAACTAACTTGTGAAGGCAAGTGAATTACCGATCAGAGTACCACCCTGGATAGTTGTCAAAAAGATCCACACATTTCTAAGTGTAACAGACTTACAGTAAGATCGCTTTTCGTTTTATTGGTGACCTCCATAATGAATTCGGATTGAGATTCAATCATATAAGCCAGTATACGTTCGTCCACGCTAACATTGAGTTTGAAACTGCTTATGGATGTATATTTGCGACTGAAATTGGACTCACATTGCACCAAGATTATCGGAGTTGGATACGAAGAGATAGTTCTTTCCTTCCGATAAGAGGCGCTCAAGGGTTCCGGACCGATGAAGAGCAGAGTATAAATCACCGTGTCCTGAAGGGTTCCAAGCAGCTTTTCCATCGTGCATAGATCTAGCGAACGGCAACAGGGTGTCTTTCAGCAAACGAGGGTGTCTTGATTGTTTGAATGTAATAATATTGACTGGTCGTGTTGCATAGCGTTGGAGTATCCTTGAGGTATCGGCTTCCGTGCTGAACGAGGTCATAAACAACAGGGGGACCTGCACTGACCGGTCTTCGTTTAAATACTCGACCTGGTGGATGATTAAATCGAGAAAGCTAAGGTCTTCTCTCACTTCTAATGCGCCCTTTGCTCCCCCGAGCCCTAAGAAAGTCGTTAGTCTTAAAGTTTCTGGACATTATATGTCATGAATCTACCCATAGATGTCCCAAGGCCACCATTGACCTTTAAAACAGCCAATTTATCCAATGAAACAGTCGGTGCTTTGGCAAGGGAGTCGTGAGCGACGATTTGCTGGCCTGATGGCGGTTGGACCCTAGGCCACTCGCTTCATAGAGGAAAAAGTTGTTGGTTCATATGTAATCCTGATCTTGTAGGTACACATACATAGGCTGCTTTCCGGTCTTCTGGTCAACATAGCGATTGTAGACAGACAAGAACGATTGTAGCTCCTCCTTTGACGTCTGCGATCGTAGACGAGTCAGCCGACTCCTGTTTTCTCACAATTTATAGTCACCTGTACTACAGCTGGATCTGTGCTACTCGAGAGAAGGTGATCAAGATATTGGTGAATTGGGTCTGTTCCTGCTCCAAGAGAAACAGAGGCAGAGGGTTTTGCTGCTCGACGGCGGAAACGTGTAATCTGGTGCTTGAAGAAAGGCATGATACTAAAACTGAATGGATGGCGAGGTATACATAGGCCGCTCAGTCAAAGTGAATGCTTGAGCAGCATGGCCTGCTCGTGTCCGAATAGCGAAGGGAAGCGCAAATGCTTGCCATACGCATTTTATTTTATCATCCAGCAGGCGCGTGCATCATGAGGTAAGAGTCCCAGAACCTGGTGGTCAATACCCAGAGAAATACTAAAAATGAAAATAAAATATTTATCAAAAATTTTCCGTGAGCATCTTAAGATGAAGGCAAGAACATGTACAAAGCTTATGGTGGATGAGACAAATTATGTGAATTTTGGTTTCATCGTGAAATTGCGACAAGTCAAAAAAGAGAAAGAGGGAATGTGAGTGGTCGGAGTCGGAAATTGCCGGTCTGAGTGTAAATTCGTTCCAAACCTTAATGTCAACTATCATCACAAAACCTTGACTGCTCAACAAGGCCGTCATCCTCAAGACTCTCTGATATGGGTCAGTGCTGCAAAACTGCTGCTCGTCATCGTTATTAATGCTGATAATATTCGTTGATAGGTATCTCACGCTCATCCCGCCACAAACGCTCGGAGACTGGTGCTCAGCGCGCCCACTATCGCAAGAAGAGAAAATTTGAGCTTGGTAGGCAACCAGCAAGCACCAAGCTTGGTCCCAAGCGTGTTCACTCCGTCCGAGTTCGTGGCGGAAATGTGAAGTACCGTGCCCTCCGTCTCGACTCTGGCAACTTTGCATGGGGCTCAGAGCACATCACCCGCAAGGCAAGACTTATTGGAGTTGTACGTATCGCAAGATCCATAGCATTTGCAAGTGTCAAGTTAAATTGAAACGCTCTCTTTCTTAAGGTTTACAATGCCTCAAACAACGAACTTGTCCGAACCAACACCCTCGTGAAAAGTGCTATCATCCAGATTGATGCCACACCTTTCAGACAGTGGTATGAATCTCATGTAAGTTTTTATCTTCTCACCAGAAATTATCCTAATTTTGCTGAAAATTCCACAGTACGCCCAAGTTGTCTCCAAGAAGGGCAAGAGCACCATCGCAGAGACTACTGAACCCGTTAAGCGTTCCAACCACGCTCAACGCAGCCTTGACGAGAAAAAGAAGGGTACGGACAACAATAATGCGTCCATTTTATATCATTAATCGTTGAATTTATTTAACAGACGCCAAAATCGATCCTTTGCTTGAGTCCCAGTTCGCGGCTGGTCGTCTCTATGCCGCAATTTCAAGCCGCCCCGGTCAATCAGGTCGTGCTGATGGCTACATTTTGGAGGGCAAGGAGCTCGAGGTGTGTTGCCTTTTTTTTTTCTCTGGTTGGATATGTCTTGACACCTGGTTTTTACAGTTCTACGTGAGGAAGTTGAGGACCGGCAAGCAGAAGCACGCCTAGACTACCTCTGTTTTTCATTTCTATGCGTCACGGTGTTGGGCTAATAAAAATACGATATTGTTACCACCTCCTTTACATGCTTATGCCCAATCGTTTCGTCATGAAATATATGTACACTCGCACGACACAGTGATGGGTTCTTGAAGTCATTTGAGCATGCTGGAATGATAGTCTGGTTTGGCAGTTGACCCATCCTTTTGGCGCTTCTGGAACCGACGCTTTGGATGGCATGTACATGATTCAGACTGCTGGTTTTCATGATGACGCAGTTGAGAGATGGACTTCATGAGAGATTTTGAAGCTTGTCAGAGAAATATATAGATAGGACAATGACCATTCAATATTCAGACCTCATCTCCGTAAAAATCTAGTCCTCCTTTGATAATACGATAACTTTATATCGTTACATTGGTCTAATTAAGGTTAACTTGACTCTTGCACGTTGCTTTCAGCTATCATTGTGGCTCATGTGGGCGCCTTGCTGTTGATGAAAGCAGGGCCAAACAAGGACAAGCAATCTTTGGTGATTTAGTAGGTGGTCTTCCATTGTCACTCTCAAGATCCTCCTTGCAAGTTATCGATGGTCAGTTCAGTGACGCATTTAAAATGATTTCATCGGGCTAATTATTTCTCAAAAAGCTTATATTCTCCGTATTTAAAACTCTTACCGATCAACAAGTAACGGTAGAGTTGAAGAATGACTTGTCAATAACAGGTGTTCTGAAATCAGTTGACCAGTTTGTTCAGGAGCTTTTCATATAAACACGGTTCCCATCTGATTTGAGTTAGGTTTTTAAATATTCGACTGGACAACATCAGAGTCGCCGATGAGGCTAGGCACCCACATATGGTAAAATTGGTTTAAACGTAACCAAGTCGTGAACATAACTCAACACTCTGTCTCATAGATGGCGATCAAAAATTGCTTCATTCGTGGGTCAGTCGTTCGGTATGTTCAACTACCTGCTGAGCACGTGGATACTCAACTTTTGGAAGATGCGACGCGCAGAGGTGAGCAAAGTGATCGTTATCAACTCCACAAAGCACACTCAGACGGAACCATAGAGGCAATGACGCAAACGAAAAGGTCGTGACCATTTATGTTATGTCAATTTTTCGTTCTTGTACATTAGGAAGTCCATTCGAAAATCAGTTTAATTTCTCGCTCAACGAACCATAGCTCAAGGAGCGTCAGGATATCTCCAAATTTTGGCAGTCCCATCTGCACTCGAAGTCGCCATTTCCCCCGCGTTGGTTGGGTGATGCTCTGTCCAAGTGATCGTCTTGTGATGAGCCTTTGGTGGTGGGTTAGGTTGCATAATTTTGGCCTAAAGTTCCGTTTTAGTCTTCACAACAACGCGCAGAGTAGCATGACGCACATCAAGCAAGTCCCATGCCCAAATTTGACCTTTTTCATCCCCGCACACCACGCTTGCTTCCCCGTGTCCATAGCACGCACGACAACGGTATTCTTCATTTTTATGACCCGTAAAGTCATTCAACATTTTGCCAGTCGAGTTATCCATCAGCCGAATGTGATTGTCAAGTGTTGCAACGAGCAGGGTTTGAGAGTCTTGGGTTGGTATCACAGATGTTACAGGATCTGTCATACAATGAATGCGCGGTCAAGCACAATATGAAAAATACGCACGACCCATAAAATCTGACCGCAGTTCGCCCATGCGAATGTCATAAGTTCGAACATGACCATCGACTGATCCTGTGATGATGTAGGTCGCCCCAACGTGAATAGTCTGAACTGAGTCGCGAGCTTCTTCCAGGACTTGTATGGCCTGACGGCCTTGTGCTCTAATGGATGTACACATATGAGGATAATCATTGGGACTACGAACATCGGCGAACCAACCGTAGGTCCCATAAACGGACAGTCGAATCATAGGATCCTATCAACAAACATGTAAGAGGCAGACAGAAAAAGAGGTATGTATACAGACCACTTGCAACAACGGTGGCTTCTTCGTTAAATTCAACCGCGTATATTTTCCCTAAGTGACCTGAAAGACGGCGTGTAGTTGTTGCTGTCGCAACATCCCAGACGAACACGGAACGGTCACCACCAGAAGATGCAAACTTTGCGTTATCCTGGGAGCTAGATAAAGGCAATTAAAAAAAGGTATAAATTAAATGCCTGGAAATAACATACACGGTGATAGACAAGACTTCATATCCATGAGCAGCAAAGGTTTTAATTTCACGGCCATCACCTGCGTTCCACAATTTAATGGTTCTGTCCTGACCACCGGTCAAAACATAATTTGCAGAACCCTTTGAATATCGAATGACATTAACAGGACCTTTGTGAGTAGATAAAGTGACGTGAACATTGCGGGCCAGAGGTTGTGGTCCTCGAGATGGAGCCATGATTCAGGAATTGAAAGTGAACAAATTCAAGGGATTATTAATTCCAATTAAATGTGTTTACGTCATCAATGCTACATCCCTTCAACCTTTGACCATGTCCAAGAGAGAGCTATCACCCTCAGCCTTACCACCTCCCAAACGTGCTCATACAACAAATAATAGGGGAACAATTAGATCTCTGCCTTTGAATTTCGATAATTCGTTGTATGATGAACTTATACTTTGCATCTTCTCCCATTTATCTTGGGTTGACTTGTGTATGACCCAATCAACAAGCCGAAACTGGGCGAGGCTTGCAGCAGACAACGAATTGTGGAGACATATTTTTATAAAGGTATATGGAAGAACAAGGTTAAGAGGCGCCAAGGGATTTATTGGTCGCCTAGATGGTCGAGAAATAATGCCCATGCCTGGAAGGGTGACCAAATCTGAACCCGTCAAGAACTGGAAATGGATGTTTCGAATCAGTTCAAATTGGCGCAAAGGTATGGTACAAATATTCTATTGTGAATTTTAATAGGTTTTCTGACCGTGGTTCGGCATTTAGGTCGCTGTGCAGTCGAGGAATTCAAGGGCGATCTTCATAATACACACGAGGATCCAAACAGCTCATCCTCATCGGCAACGTCTCACGACCAGACTCATGTTGTCCTTGTTGGTCCGTTGACCATAACTGCTAGTACAGCCCTTACTACTGCCCCGTTTCTACAACTCACAACGGTAAATGGGGACAATCACATCATTCCATTGGACAAGCCTCAGAATCAACCTGTCGCAGTATCTACATTGGCATTAGATCAATCTCCCCCAGTTTCGAGTCATATATCCCTTGTCGCTTGTATGTCAACAGGTGATTTTCATATTATTAAAGTCAACCCTTCATCTCCTGCACTTTTCAGTCGAGTTCTCGGCTATCGACCCCCACAGCGGTCTTCCAGAGCTTTGCCCATCATTCGAGCAGCATTCTATCACCCGTTGCTCGTCACACTCGCCTCCGACTTTACATTATCGCTATTTGACTTGTCAGATGGTGCTGTGCAACGCACTCAAACTTTGACGTCTTTTTCGTCCTACCCTCCGGCTTCTCTAGTGCTCTCTTCCCCATCTCCAACGGCCTTCAAATTAGTCCTTGCGTACGCTGTCCCCGTTTACCCGCGCCATTGGTCAGTAGGCGCTGCAGAGTTGATTATTGCACGAACCTCACAGCCGTGGACTTCTCAGCACTCGTTGACGTCATCTTTCAAAGAAGATTATATACATGGGTCGTCATCCCATCTCACAGTTGTTTCAAGTCGTGCAATCCGAGCCTTCGAGGTGCCCTCAGGTTGGATAGACGAAAACTCACTCCGCACTATGCGAGAACAATGGGGCCGGAAATTATGCAGTGTAGCCGATGTCCAGACAGACGGAAAATGGGTAGTCCTCGCACCAGGGGATGAATTCCTTTCGGATGAACACTCTGTTTCCTCAGGTTCGGCATCACCTATCAATGGTTCCTCGACACCCATGGAGTTACGTTTGCATTCGCCCACGGCTTTGCAACTGTATAGGCTCGTACTTCCTAGTCATTCCAGTTCGGTTTCAGCCTCTCCACCCAAATTAAATTTTGTAAGGACTTTACATGGGCAAACGAGCCCCATCTCGGCTATTGCGCTGTCAGATGGGAGGTGCGTCAGCCTAGGGCAAAATGGCAGTATATGGGTTTGGGATTTAGAAGGTGGTACAGGGGCAGAGGTTGCACCTGCTGATGACTTCGTCATAGAGCATAAAATGCAGGCAGGAAGAGGCACGGTAGCCTTCGATGAGAGACGGATCGTCAGCGCGCATGCCGGAAGGGTCGTCATTCGACGTTTTGATATATAGTATGACGCAAGGACCTGTAGATTTCGAGACATCGTTTTTGAACCGGCGTATCAGATCTTATCCAATATTTGAGTTGTAGTGCGTGTTCCTTATCTTTCTTTTCTGGCCCAGGCGTTGACAATATTATTAGGACAACTGTTGTAGTACCCTGATATATGAACCTTACGGAACGATTTCATCATGATAACCCTTGGATCTATAAAGCCTATCACAGGATCGAACATGTCTTTCATCTTTGCTCCAAGACTGTAATATCTTCACCACTGACACTGAAAGGTGAGTACATAACGAAATGAGGCCAAGTGTTCAATGACGCCTGAATGCCTGCTGCTCTACCGATGTTTCACCTTTCTTCGGCGTCTCATTAAATGATTTTTACTTCCTAGGTATGAAGACCTGCTATGTTAGCAGATAGGTGCCAATGCACGTGCCCCTGTGAGCAGTGCAGAACAGGAAATTTGATTCCTAAATCTTTACCAATTTGCCTTCGTGCTCATTGCTTTCAAACCATCTAGTGAAGGAAATTGTTTCCGATGTCCGAAGACCTGGGCAAGATCCGTTGGTCTATGGGGAGTTGCGTCATTGGAAACCGTGCTTGGTTTATGCAATGTGTTGCAGTTTGCGTTATTCCAGAGCCATTGCAAGGGGCACGGTCCGAAAGATTAAATCAAGTAAGCTCTATAACACGTTGATCGCGATACAAGTCCGCGATCCTCCCCTCTCCAGATTTAAATTATTGAGGCTATCTCACCGAAAACGTAGTTGAACCTACCGGAGCAATCCGTGAATCAAGTTGTGCAGGAACGGGGAGTAGACATCTAAGGAAGGAGAAAATTCAGTATATGAAGAAGAACCTGTGTTGGGTGGTTGAAAATCTACATATATCCTCACGTTTGCCTTTTCTTCAGGAAGACAGCAGAACGTTTTACCCACGGAGCGACGCTCGAGCCACACTGTTGGAGAGTGTTAAGCATTCCTCGTATCTTTTGTGACATTGAATACCTTGGGACACCGGTGATCTTTCTCATGGATTTAACGTTTGGTCCCTATCACCGCCAGAACGCTGGACAAGATGATCACGCTTCGTTCTCACCTAGGGCGCCTACGATTGGTGAGCCAGTAACTTTCGCTACCGGCCAATTTGCCAAGAGGACGGTTCGCTTCGCGCTTGAGGAGTTACAAAAGGCAGACTCCGGGAGGAAGTATGTACCATAACAGCATTTAAGGGAGGGTTTAGAGTTGGCGCTGACGGTTTGTGTTCTTTACTAGATACGCCAAGGTTGATCGACGCCCATTAGATCCACCACCGACGGTGTTGCTGCGGCTGTTCGAGGTACATGAAGAGGACGGGGATGTTTGGGAAACAGAGATGGACTACAAGTAAGTTTCCCCCACCTTCCCGACACGTTTCGGCTGAGTCATAGCTGATCTCACCATGTTGCAGGACGGTCCAAAATATCGGGTTCATGTGTAGTGTTGATTTATTTCCCGTGCCAGAATCTGCATATGAGGCGCAGTCCTCTTCCTCGCGAACACCACCACCAAGCTCCTCTTCCTACCAACACGACAGACCGGCTCAAACGGACAGTTCGTCGTCGTCCAGCGCGCTGACCTATTTTCCTCTCCATCCTTACACAAGTGTCGACATCAACGGACAGCATGCTCAAGTTTCGCCGTTCCAGATACCTCGTCGTCAGCTCATGTTGGGCCATCTGCATCCCTCGAGCATGCCTTCGGACGTTGTGCACCAGAGGGGGACTCATCTAGTGACTGAGTCTTCCAAACTCACACCGGCCCTGGTGGGCGAAAAGTTCGTTGAACCTACGTTGGTGGAATTCGAAGGCAAGAGCCTGCTTGTTTTTGTATTTGGTGTGAGTTACTTTTGATATTTGGCGGGTCCCTGGGGGTATGACGATACGGCAGACGGGTTCGTTTCGAAGCCCTGTCGCGTATTTTTTTTACCGCCCTCTGGACACTCAATCGTTGGGAAAAGGAAAGCATGGACATGTCGCTGACTATCGACCGGTGTTTAGGACCTAGCTGTGCAGCGGGAGGGAGTATTTATCCTTCGATATCGGACATTTGACTTGTTCTCAACAATTATGGATGTTGTTCATCCCCCGGCGCTGGCGGAGCTGTACGGTGGTTCATTCAAGGTGTATTCAACAAGGGAATTCCCTGGATTGGAGCCATCCACTGCATTGACAAAGGTATGTGCTTATGTTGGATTTGTATTGGTACAATTGATGTGACCGGCTGGGGGTTGCTTTAGGCACTGGCACTCTGCGGAGTGAGGGTGACACTCCGAGATGCAGAACGAAAATCCAAGAAACGAACACCCAAAACACCCAAACAATCCCGATGATAATATTCCAGTCTGCTATGTTATTTTTTTGTATTAATTCCCCTATTTGATGTAATTTCCTGACCTGTAAGTCGAGATTGTTATGCTTCGTTTACATACAAACCTAACCCTGTAGATATTGACGTAATAATGTTGGTGATATTCGCGGAGTTTTAATTTACCTACAAGCCTTCGGCTTGCCCATGCTTCGCATGGGGGCACGCGCTGCAGCTTTCAGCTGCACCGCTACCCGTGCGCGCGTGCGCAGCGTGGGACAATCTCTTATTTGTCAGCGAATCCTTATTACATAATCAAGCTC
>NHTK01001279.1:9488-22765 GCA_002938355.1 Panaeolus cyanescens | reverse complement strand
GTAGCATATATTTTATGATGTAGCATGTGCTTCAGACCACACCCTACGTCATTTTTATTAAAATTAAACCGATCAATTTTTTTTTCCAAATATCTGCCTGCACTCCTATTTTTTCAAGTTCTCTATGCGGCATCTGCAACACTGCAAACAGTATTATGAGGCAGGTGTCAGCTTAAATGCCCCAGCCATAGCTTGGCTGCGAAAGTGTGGAGGCAGGTCTAGGCTTATATATGCAACATCCAAAGCAGACTGCTGCTGGATCTGCACCTGCATTTTTGAACGGATGTGCAACATCTACGTTGATTTTACTATAGATAATGGTTTGTTTAAATATCACTCAACTCCAAATGCATCTTATTATACCAATAAAATTTATTTTTATTTAATCTATAATACTTACTGCATAAAATGTTACGGAATAAAACATCCCCCGGTCAAGAGCGTCACTTTAGGAGTTGTCAGTGTCCATGAAATTGCCCCTTTTATCCCCCGTTTTCTCGTTGATATCCATTGCACCAAAGGTTATATGATCCAGTTTAGCACGGGTGGATGAAACCTCTTCTTCGACATATACTGCTTTTCGCTTGATGATAATGTTTGAATTAGAGATGGGTCTATCGATTTGAGTTGCAAGTCGAGATACAGAGGCCCGCTAGATAAAGTCAATGAGAAAATGTTGAGATATGCGTCAATGCTGACATACCCTAGATATGCTATTGTCAAGCAAAGCTACAGAGCGAAGTATAAGTCCAAGCTTGAATCTGTTCCCTCGCAATGGCAGCGCTGCAAAAGATATTTGAATTTCTACTATGTCTCCTATTTGAAAATTGGTTGGTCTGCATCGTTCAAAGCTATGTGATTTTTTTCTATTTTAGTATGCTGATAGCCACTATGAAATATGCACAACGTCACCTGTATTCATCCGATTTATTTTGGTCTTTGAGTTTATAATAGTCTACAACGTTGTCTTCCGAATAGACAAATTTATTGCCTGCAGCTATGGAGAGATACCCATGGGGGTCGATGACTGTATCAATTGGGCGGATTTGCTCTGGCGGAGTGTGCTCTCTGGAAGACAGGTATCGATTGTAAACATCAAGTGCTCTATGGCCTTCAAAGTCACTAAAAACAGTGCATTTGTCTAGAACGGAGCCTAGTTCAAGTTTGAAGGTGTTGTAGATTTCTGCGATCACAGTGTAAATAGCTTCAAAGCTATCTGTATTGAGAGCCGTGATTCCTAAGCTCTGTCGAAGGTGCCGTGGGTTGACTGAATGGCTATGTACGGGTTAATTTCCGTTGAGATGCTCAGTAAATAGCAGGGTGATAATTTTATACACTTACGGATATTTTGAGTAGATAGGCGGAATGTCACTGCTGTATATGATACCTTGAATGGCAGCTGTGACTTCTTCGACAGACCCATCGCTTTCTGTGGTAGAGACTTTTATAAGGCGATAGATTGCACCTTCGTTCATGATTTTATAAGAATTTTGACCCTAAAACATCTATGGTGAGAAGTGAACTATCTTTTTTTGTTTTGCTACTAACATTGTACATTTCTTGCACTTGAAGACTTCTGTGAAGATATTTTAGACGCCCTTGCGTGTATTTTTCCAACAATTCTCCTGAAAACCCCCATTAAATTAGCGTGCTGACGTATATTGGTAAGTCTAAAAGTAAAAAGCTTTACCTGCCTCTTTCCTGTTGTAAAATCCATCCATGGTCTTTTGTCAGTCGCTTTTCGAAAATAATGATGATCTAGAAAAAACTTGAATCAGACTGATTTGGGTGATGACTTTTATAGTGATTGATTGCCTTTGGGTTATATAATTGTTAAGGCCTTTATCTTGCGGATCTAAATTATATTTGATGTACTATGTAGCAAAATATAGTTTATTTTAAGTTTGAGTTTGTACTTGTTGGCTGTTGTTATTTTATTTGCCCTTTTTTTATATGTATAAAAGGCTGCTTTTTGCTACTTTCTTCTTTCTAAACATATTCTTTGAGACAGACAGATAAATTCTATGGCAGCCAAAAGGTTTTTCACTATTCTTCTGGCTTTGATGTCTTTTAACTTTGTTGATGTGTTAATATTAGCGGTGCTAATAAACGTAAAAAGGCTCCGGCCAAAAGGTAAGCACTGACATATCTGCTATGTATCGAGAACTTATGTTTTCAAAAGTGAAATAGAGGATATAGAAGATGTAGATAACGTTTCTGAGAGGTTTGTTTATCCTCTTTTTTTTTTCTTTTTTTACTAACTTTTTTGGCTTTTAAGCGCTCAAGATTCTAGTCCAAAAAAATGTTTACGTAATTCCAAAACTGCAGAAAAATCTCTCACAAGGGATGTAGCTGTAAATGCGGAAAGGTTGCTATATTTCTTTGCTCTGAATTATAGTTTGGATTCCTATATCTGAATATTCGCTGTATTAGTCTCGATAAAAGTGCTGGTAGCCTTGAGATGGTGGAGCAGATGGCTGAAGGGTACGTCAATTTTCTTTTATATGTACATCATGTTCAAACTGTTGATCGTCAATTTGTATAATCGGCTGGTCACTTAGTGGTGATAGGCCTTCAGATCGCAGTGCGCTCAGCCATCTTCTCGGCTCCGAGGAATTGAACAGTGATTTGTTCGCATCTGAAAGTCACAAAACCCCTTCTCCCTTTCAAGATCGATTGATGCAGCCCAGCTTCGCTGTGACTCCTTTATCAGGGTCCCAGAACATTCAGGCGCAAGCTGCTCCTGCTTTGGCCTCTCCTTTTGCTCCTACTATCGAGCCTCGCGGTGCTTCAAGTTTTTCGAACTTGACCTCTTCTAACACTCAGTTACATGGAGGTCTGGCCTTTCCTCAAGACCCTTTTGCATTCTACGCTCAGTGGCAACTCTATGAAAATATGCTGTAAGTTTTTTATGGAAAAACCGATAATTAACTAAATTGATGCTTTGCAACAGCCGTGCAGCCCATATGTCCGTCCTCAGCTCTTCCAACAATGGCGAAACTAGGCAGACTGGTCCAGCTCTCACTTCGTTGGGGGGCGCTATGGGAAATTTTCCATACAATAGTTTGTTGCCATCCTATCCATTTTTACCCAACCCTTCTCTGTATCCATCCACTGTTCCTACAGAGCAAAGTGTCAGGCATCAAATGGAACAGGGTTCCAGTTCATCTGCCGCCAACTCTGCTTTTGCTTTTGCTTCTCAGCCTACCCCTGCGACACCTGCTCCTTTTCAACTGCCTGCCTTCTTTCCTTCTTCCAGCAGCGTTGCTGCACCAGCCCCTTCCATAGGCGCAAAAATAGACATTCAGAGCAGAGGCGCTGGAGGTAATTTTTCTTCAAATCAGAAGTCAGATGATGTTGGCAAAAGGTGCTGTTTTTTTAGCTGCGCGGGTTATCTGCTAACTGACATATTGCCAGGTCTAAGGGAAAGGAAAAGGAGTCTGTTGACGGGCCCTCATCGGATAGCAAGTTTTCTATTCAGCAAGAAAATACTGGACTGTGAGATATATATATTTGCTTTATCTTTCAGCATTATTCAATTTTGTAGCTCCGAGGGGTTGAAAAAATCCGCCCTTGTGAAAGGGAAAGATAATGTGACCAAGCAGAGTCAATTGGCTCATCTACGAAGCGAACCACATTCTGAAATGCGAACAAGGTCAGTTTTATAGGCTTTATGTACTATTTTAGTATGGGCGCTTACATATATGCTATTCTTTAGATTTATGCAGATTGTGCCCACCAGAGAGACCAAGGTCCCCACTCACCCTTTCTTTATGACGCTCCCTCGCATTCTGAAGCAACCTAATTTATCTGAGAAGCAGATTAAGTAAGTTTAGTGCGACACTATTCTGGGGTGTTTTAATTTTCATCCTTGTGATAGGTCGATTGAAGCCTGCGACGCAATGGTTGCTGTTGGACCTTACGCTAACCTTTCCAGGGTCAAATCCAGCAACATCACCTACTCCGTGCCCCAATATCGATTGGTTTGGTCTGATGGCGATCAGCAGCCCGTTGTAGGCGTTATGCTCGGCGGCGTTGTCAAAAGCTCCATAATATCGCCGCACCTTCACTCAGCAAATCCTCCCTACAACTATACCTCCCAGCATCAGCGTCGAATCTCTATAGTACCGACGCTGACGTCTTGGAAGTCATTTCGAGGTTTTCTGGCTGATGTTTTTCCAAAACTTCAAAGCGTCAAGCTCCAGCTGGAATCTGGGACCGACATTGTATTCACCTCGCATCGTGAGAATACAAAATGGAGGGGCGACACTGGTGAGAGTAAGGCTGGCGTGGCTTTGTTTGAACGAGGTGACAGCGAAGATGAAGAGGATGGCGATGCAGATGATGCAGCTCTTGCCGAAGATCAAAGGTGGTTTTTTGAGCGCTATGGATCTTTTCGTGAGTATGAGGATGGGAGTGAGTCATTTACAGCTTTTAGCTTTTAAATTCACTAATTTATGATGTAGTTCCCATTTACGATTGCAGGGAGTTTGGCTTCCTTTTTGACGAGGAGGGCTTCGCAGATTTAAAGGTCTTGCCGGAGATAGGTGAAGATGTGCCCGCGGGTTCAATTGTTGCTGTGGGCTATACACCCAATCTTTTCAAGGCAAATCACTTTCAAAGCTCTCCTTCAAAGGCCAGTGCTTCAAAGTCAGCTGCTACATCGAACAATGCTACATCTTCCGCTGATGGTGGCGATGCTGAAGATGACCATGATTTGAACCCTTCTTCTTCTTACTGCCTTTCTTTAAATGCACATTTCATCATAGTTCTCTCTACTCCTAAAGTTCCCTCTATTCCTAAGTGATTTTGTAGAGGTAGAAAAGCAGCCGTTTGAGCCCAAAAATAATATATGCAGTTTGTCCATGTCGATACTTTCAGTGCAAAGTCAACCGAAGTCTTTCGAAGTTGAATCTATATCGCAATGGCTGATGGGGTCAAACCTTTCATGGTGACATATCAGCAGCATCGGAAACCCCATTAAGTTCATGGGTCTGCCAAAATTTCTGTACAAGCAAGGGCCAAACTCTAGTCCTCTTAATTTGATTCAGAACTTCCTGACAGTTTTAACAGAGTCTATTTGAATCGTTGATCCAGAAGTGGTTTCAGACTTAACTTATCAAATCTTTTTGTCTATGAGAACTTGCATATATTATTTTTTGAGCAGTAGCTTTCATCCCATTGTACAGACGTATTAAATGCAGGGTGTTTCTAAATATTTGCCTACAACGGTCAAGACAAAATGAAATGTTTCAAAACCTAAGCCTTCATCCTTTGCGCCGTGTTTTTTTGCCGCATTTATCCAACGGCGAAGCGTATCTTCTTTAAAAATATCCGCAGATGAGATGTAGTCTTGAATAGCCCGAACATTTGCGATAAACTTCAGATCTACCAGTGCTAAAAAGTGAGGCAAAAGGTCGGGATGGTTTTGCTGAAAAAATGCCTGCAGGGCTGCTCTTTGTACGTCGGCCATTTTGGGCTGCAATGTGTTGATTCCTGTGAGAGCACCTGCAGCGATCATTTGACCTGCAGCATTAGGTACATGTACCAAGGCTTGGCCTAGACCTCCTGACTTTGAATGGAGTGTTAGATCATTTCTTGCAGTATGCCAATCCAGAGGAGGTAATTTACCTGTTCGTCGGCTTCGACATTGCAGTCTTCGATCTCAGTGCAAGCATCGCCTGGAATTTCATCGATGACAATTTCACCCGAGCTATCGGTCTCCTCCCCATCCAAGTCAGGTTCATGCTCATTTTCAGGTTGTTCTTCTGCCGCCTTCATCTCCCGGTATATCTTTTGGGTTTGGTGAAATACGCGCGCATAGTGTGTAAGATATTGAAGAGCCAGAGCACCCTTTTTCTTGTGTTTAAATATTTCAGGGTACATTTCTTTCATCTGCCTCTGCGATAAATGCTGGATTCTGTATCAGACATCTATAAGGGACGTACATCTTTCTGTATGTTTTTCATGGCTTCAGTCTGCATATAAAAGTGTGCGTTTCCATTGTAGTGGGCTAAATAGACCTGCCGCATGGTCCTCTGCAGTAGTGATGAGGTACATAATTTAGGCCATATGCATATTGGACTTACGCGGAGATCTCGACACTTTTCAACGTCGTTAGATATTCCCATTAACTTGTAAATTTGCATGGCTGGTCCATTTCTCATCTAGAGCAACGATTACAGCAGCTGTTAAAGGATGTGCTTGCAGCACTTACCATAAATCGAGGAAGTGTTTCATTTTTTTCTTCCATGTTGGTTGAATATAGTAGAACAGAAGAAAGCTGAAGAAGTCTATGTTCGAGAAATTAGCCTCATTTATATGCTTATCAAGGAAGCGTTTCGTAAAGGACTCAATGCGTTTTTCTTTACATAATTGGTTTGGGTTTGAATCATTCAGCGAATAGGTTTTCCTTCATCGAATTGGTGGCAATTTAGGTTGGATTTCCTTTTTTTTCTACCGGTCACTCTCAGGACATCATCGCCGAAAAACCCTCCATGCTTTGAAGAAGAGCATTGAAATTAGGAAATATTCACTAATCCTCTTCATGGTCGTATCCGTGCGTTAAATGTTGGTCGTCTTGGTGCGCCATCCACACTGAGGGGGTTAGTATGTCCACTATCCTGCTGGCACGATCCTGAGCAAAGAGATCTTACCAGTGACTCATTGTTTGTCCCGAATTATCGAAACTGGAAGGCACCGTCCCATCGTTTGTATGTCGGCGCTGAAGTAGAAAATATGTAGTGATGGTGCAAATTGACAATAACCTTCAAGCTGTGAACAGGCGCCCAATCGATTGCAGCATGCAACCATGGGAGCGACTTCAGAGGCTCAGTAATTTATGGGAATACAAACAAAACTAATAAATACCCTGCTTGTTTGATGGTCGCAAAGTCTTTCTCGTTGATCCACAAGGCCTAGTGGATTCAAAGAGCCTGGGTTGAAAGGTTATCGGCCACGTTGAACAGGGAAGGCATGAGCCATGAATATAATTTATTACCACTTTACATCTGTAGAGCGCTCCGCATTGATTAGTGGCATCTGGCATAACTTGAGCAAAAGCGAACCGCCCAAACCTACAACAGGAATTTTTTGCTATCATAGGTGATCCCAACTTCGAGTGCAGAGAACGCTGTCGGAAGGAAAGCAAGGTCTATGGGGGGAATGGTAATGAATGTACATCTCCATCGACGATATCGCTTCCTGGTATTGACTCTTCTATTGGACTGAATCCATAGACTTGGGAGTCTGACGAATGTGCTATCGCTGAGGATGATGAGGACTCCGAGCTTGATGATTTTACGGCTTCACGCTGACGAGGTGGAGAGCTGCTTTCTAAACAGCCTCAGTTATGCTGCACTTGCTCTCATCCTCATTTCCTGGATATTCTGACGACCGACAAGGATATTCGTGCGAAAGACGGTGATGACACTGCATGGCTCATCGCTGAATCCCTCACAGCTGCTCAACCTCCAAATGAACATCCCTTGGCTTCAACGCTATCGATACCCATACATGCAAGCTCCGTTACAGCCTCCAGACTCGTCGCGCGGAACAGGGAGTACGAACCATGGTCGCAAGAAAGCAACTCGCAATCTGTCGATTTTCTCAGAGTTTGCATAGAGAGCCTGCTGCTGGGACTGGCATGTTGTGGCTTGCCACATCTTCATTTTGCTGGAGGAAGCCGCTGTGAGATTTCAAGCTCATATACCCTGCGCACTAGTGTTTCTCATTAAGGGATGCGCTGCAGCATGTTGTGGCTACGAGATGATACCCTACGTCACTAAAGAAATGACGTATGACTTGCACTTGGTGATACACTACGTCATTGCTTCAATGAAGTATGGCGTGCACTGGGTGATACCATACGTCATTGAAGCAATGACGTAGGGCATGCACTGGGTGATACCCTACGTCATTGAATCAATGACGTATGGCATGCTCTGGGTGACACCCTACGTCATTGAATCAATGACGTATGGCATGCTCTGGGTGATACCAGGACCCCTGATATCTCCCTCAGACGTTACATCGAATCCGGACGCCAAACGCCGCCGTAGGCGGCGAAACTTAGGTGAAATCCGGATGCCATTTGGGGTCGGACGGCCAAAATCATAGGTAAAAAAGCCGGATGTCAGCACAGAATGTCTTGCACCCTAGGGACATTATCCGGACATGTTGGCCAGGTGTGAGGCGCCCGCAACAGGCCAGATAGAGCCAGATAGTGTCTTGCAACTCTTGAGTTCGAAGCTCGATGGTCGATAATTTTTTAACTTATTTGTAGTCCACCCCGCCAAGATGTATCACGCAATATATTTTGCATTTTTACATCAAATATTTGAAATTCACTAAATCAAGACTGTTATTTGACTCTTATCCTTTTCTTTTTGACACTACTGGGCCGTACCACTGCGAATTACACTGTGTTATACCTCGTGCATCATGCCTCATACCATTGACCTTCAAGACAGTTCAGACAACGAGCTTTCCACTGAATTCAGGGAGGAGGATTGGATAGGGGTAGGAAAGCGCTATCCAGAGAAGGATGTCCCGCATTACATCTCCTGTGCCAAACGTCAGCACTTGAAAGTACCTGAAGCCGTCATAAACTGCTTACCTGTCCCATCTCATTCGGTGCTTGCTCTCCTTGCCAACAGTCTTCCGAAAAAGTCGGCGCAAATCATTGCGTACACAATTTCTGCGTGGTTTAGCACAGAAGCGCCAAACTGTGGGGTTAAAGAGCTGGTTCAGAGACCTATCCCTTCGGATACCGAGCTCGTGCGATTGGAGGAAGGATTTGGACAGGCGTGGTTTGATGGGTGCATCTCGCTTGTTGATGTCCGTTTCAATGGAGGAGTTGAGCGCTTTCCTGTCTGGGTGATTACATGGTGGAAAGAGGTGTCAAAAATTGTGCGAGGACAGGAGGAATGGAAGGCGGCGCACAATTGGCTGCAAGAGCAGATTACAAAGAAGAAGTTGTCGGACATGGAGATGGTGCAGGTGGAAGATGTTGAGAAAGCAATCAGGGACTTGCCTTGGAACAGAAGCATGGTTTTCGAGCGTGGTTTGACTACAACAAGGGAGCTTGCCACTTTTCTTGGGAATGGGTGGTTATCCGATGGACATATCAATATGATGCTCCAAGTTTTGGCGGACGATCTCTCCCAGAGGGTCGGGGTTTCGCATAATGGCACAAGGACACTGATAGCACCCCTTGGATTTTCGCAGAGTATTCTTCAAGCCGATCGCATTTTCAAGCTAACCGACGAGAAGTGGACGAGGACTTTGCTTTATAAATACAAAGTTAAAATCAACAAAGAAGAAATTCAAGACTTTTACTTCCCGCTTCACGTCAACGACAACCACTGGATTGTAGGAAAGGTTGATTTTTTGAAGGGGCATGTATCCTATGGTGCGCAAGCATTAGCACTATGCATTGATTAGATTAATCACTTACCTATTACTGCATAGCTGACCCGTTGCAAGATTCTTTTGGCTATAAACCGACGACATTTCACAAACAACTGTGCAAGTGGTTAACTAAATGCTGGAGTAATCAGTTCAAGTCATACTCGACAGTGCCGCTTTCGTCAATCCCGTACGCCAAACAAACCGACTCGTACTCGTGTGGCATCATTGCAATCAACACTATTGAACACAATGTTTTTGGATGCACTCTGTGGTCGTCAGCGCAAGCCGCATCTGAAAGAGTACGCTGGTTTTTACGACTTGTCAAATATGCCAAAAACCATTCAGCACCGCACCCTAATGTTGAGTTCTTCCATCAAGATCTCCAATCTGAAGACCACATTGCAATTGCAACGGATCACAATTTCCAAACAGCCATATCCAACGACCAACCCTCTACCGAGACTAGCAATAACATTAGTCAAAGCCACACTACGTGTACTATACCTCCTCCTCCTCCACGTGCAACTTCTTCCATCATGACTGAACAAAAGCGCAGATCCAGAACAGGTTCAGCACATCCTCCAGGAATCCAACAAGTTAAAGGCAACTAAGGTGCGTTCACAAGATAAACTTACAG
Organism: Panaeolus cyanescens; assembly: GCA_002938355.1. NCBI lineage: Eukaryota > Fungi > Basidiomycota > Agaricomycetes > Agaricales > Panaeolus > Panaeolus cyanescens. The sequence goes on along the minus strand of NHTK01001279.1, from coordinate 12,717 downwards.
GCAATATCTTATCATTGATGGTCATTTAGATTTGTTTGTGGTGTTTAACTATTCCTTTACCAAAAATACCCCCCATCCTTGTCGCTGCAGTTCCGATTGGTGATGATATGACAGTTGAGAGCCTTTTTCAATTACTCAAAGTCGTCATTGATGGTCTTATTGACCACGATATCCGAATTGTTTCCTACGCATCCGATGGTTCAGAGGTAGAGCGAGGGGTTCAAGAGCGGCTTCTAACGCTAGGGGACATGCAAGTACACACCATCAGAAACCCACATCCAGGACGACCAGATACCCAGGCTCGGTATACGATATATCGGGGTCAAGCAATATGCACAGTCCAAGACTCAAAGCATGCTCTCAAGACATGCCGCAACAATATGTTTTCGGGCGCGCGATTCCTTGTTGCTGGAAACTACAGTGCTACATACCGACGGATCCGTCGCATTGTTGATGAAGCAGGCCCTATTCGGAAACGGGATGTCGAAAAGTTGGATCGACAAGACGACAATGCAGCCGCTCGACTCTTTTCCGCTGCCACACTCGAGCATCTAATCACTAATCACAAAGATGATGCTCTCGGCGAAATTGTATATCTCTTTATCTTCCGGGAACTTGTTGATGCTTTTCAAAACAGGTCAATGAAACATTGCGAACATCTTCAAATAGCCCTCCGTGCCCGATACTTTTTGGATGCATGGGATGCCTTTCTCCAGGTCTGCCAGTACCGAAAAGCCCCTTTCATATATCTCGCGAGGGATTAAATATCCTCAACATTTTGCTTTCGTCCCTCATTTCCCTTATCATTATTCATCGTGACCATGTTGATGGTATCGCACCCCTGCTTCCCTGGTTGAATTCTACTGAACCATGCGAGCATGTCTTTGGATGTGCTCGAAGATTCGTGAAGGATTTTACCTACGCCGACTTTATTTATATGGTCCCCAAGCTCAGGTTGAAGATACGAGAGGCAGTGCTCAATACTCGCATTTCCGACTCCAAGGAAAGCGCCGCAGGTTATGCCCATACCTATTTTGATGACGAAGGTGTTGATCTTGCTGTACTATCCCATTTTCCGTCCGATCTAGAGATTCAAACGATCGCCAAAGCTGCCGCTGATGAAGCGGACAGCCTTGTATCACTACTCGGCATTAGTCCTATCCAACTCTTTGCGGCTTATTCTCTGACCACCCAGCAGCGCGCAAGGTTTCAACCAGGACTTCCTGCCATTGGTTCATGGTTCAACGATAATCAAGATGGCATAGATGGTGCAAGTGACTCGGACTCACATCAGTCTGCTGGGGTTGACTCCGAGTCGACGACAGACTCTGATGTTGACCCATCTGAGCTGCTGGACTCGCAGACTCCACTAGATGCTAGCGACAATCAAGCTGATCAAGAGCTCTATCATTCAAGCACCACTCGGGCCATTCAAAGGCTTCTCAAGTGCGACGCAAGGGCTCCTATTACTCGCCGTCACGCCGAGGATGTAAGAATGGAAAATCTGACACTTGCTGCCGTATCTTTGCTGGCCGATGATGCAAGTCGAGCGTACGTGTTTTGAAGATTTTCATTGTGAAGTGTAGTCATCTAATATTTATTTACTGCAGTTTCACACTCGCTGAAACAGATGATACATTAGAGCTCAAACAAATGGCCGACGACGAGTTCAATAAAATACAGAACATGAAGAATACACTGCGAGACATTGATCAGAGTCGTCAAAATCAACGAAGCACCCTTTCTATTATCCTCCCCAATGTCAGCACCTCTCACGCCGAGCCTCAGAAGCCATTTGGTTTAGGTGAATTGGCTGCAGACAGCCTCGATCTGACAGTCCTGGTCTCTCTTCGGACAAAACACCAAACACGACATGCCGCACGCAGTGTACGCACTCAGATAACTATGAGCCTTCAATGTCAAGAAGCAGAACGGACTCGGCGAGATCTTCGGCGGGAGATGGAGAAGATCCTGAAGTCAAATCAGGAAGTCCAAGGGGTTGGAACTGGTCTAGAACGGATGGAGCGTTGGCGCGCAGCAGCCCCAGGAGGACGAGATGGAATTGTGGATGGGGCAAGTGCTCCACAGTTGCCAGCTGGCACAAGCGCTAATGCGAGTACAGCAGCAACACAATCGGCAAAGGAGGTATAGTAGTATTTGTCACATTCGGTCGTTTTAACTTGAACCTAACCAAAAACTTTTACGCATGTATAGCTTCAGCGCAAGCGAACCTCTGCACTGAAAAAAGGCCGCATTCCGGAGCCTTACTTGTTGCGACTTGCTACCGCCCAAGTGAACGGCTTCACTCCAATCAAGTTGGACTCTTATGGGCTTATTTTCACCAAAGATGGCATTCGGGTTGGCCAAGGTGTGTATTTCCCAATACTAATCTCAATTTATTTTTATATGACAACAACTCTAACGACGTCTCGATTCTCATTCAAAGTGATCACACTGTATTCGAAAGCCGGAGGAAGAAATGGCGCACATGCCGCCATCACCGACTCATCCTCTATCGCTGCAGTCTCATATATTGGCATGCAAATCTTTGAACACCGTCAGGGTGGGCATTTCAGCAGTCGAACAAACACCACAGCACTTCTCAACACCAACCATTTTGCATTCATTCACCCGTTTCAGTTCCTGATTCTCATTCCCTCGACTTCAGTCGCTCGTCAATCAAACAACATGATTGTGCTAAACGAGGAACAATTTCGCCACTTCAAAGCACTTGAACCACAAGTCAAACGGTTGGCAGTAGCACAGAAGAGTTTTCGTTCGCGCAAAAAAGCAAAAGATACGGACCCCGTTTCGGATATGGAAGATTTGTCAGATTGATGGTTATTTAAAAGCTCCTCATATTTAGTTGCTCAAATCTACTCAATTACATGTTCTCTATGTTGATAAAGAAGCAGAAACGCGAGAGGAGGGCGAAAAAAGCGGAAAATAGAAAAAAAAAACGAAAAAAAATCCATTTTTTAGGTTAGATCCGAAAATCCGGACATTGCTCGGTCGGAAGGCCCAAAGTTAGGTGAAATCCGGACGCAAAATGCTCCAAAAAATCCGGACGGAAAGGCCGAATTCCTGATGTAACGTCTGAGGGAGATATCAGGGGTCCTGTGATACCCTACGTCATTGAATCAATGACGTATGGCATGCTCTGGGTGATACCCTACGTCATTGAATCAATGACGTATGGCATGCTCTGGGTGATACCCTACGTCATTGA